>JALAZF010000116.1:14147500-14452562 GCA_022829125.1 Lathyrus tuberosus
CAGAAATAGTGCATGCCTGGAAACATGTTCACAGGAAAGGAAAAGAGTCTTTAGGAAAACCAGATTGTGTCTCCTTGGAACCTTATCTCCACTAGGTACAAACTAGAGCTCTCAAACTGAGGATGCCTTACCCTCGTCAAGAAGTTCTTCCGTTAAAGGAATCTATCCTTTATTTTATGTCTGATACAAAAAAACTCCAGGTCACCCTCAACAAAGTTCAACAGGAGAAGAAGTCTTGGAAAAACAAGTACCGTATTCGCAATGTGGAGTGTACCAAAATACATCAACTGTTAAAATAAAAGGATGCTCTGATAGATGTACCAAACCAAAGGAATTTGCTCGCTCCTTTCACTTGGCAAAGGAATGACAACCCGACAACGGCTCAAGAGCCCCGGTCAAAGAAAAGGAAAGTACCAGAACCAGCACCTGAGCTCTCTTCAGAGAGGACTTAGGATCCATAAGTTTAGACATTTCCTTTTACAGCACTTTGTAAATTACTGTATTTCCATTTCTGCAATCTTTAAGTTCAATAAAACGGGGTTTCCCCACTGTATGATATTTGCAATCCAATTGTTGATGTTTCCTTTGATTAAACAAATAATTAATATAATCATTGCATATCATTCATCATTCTCACATAACACATTCTTTCTCCCTACGAATCTCACGTTTATGTCTCGATTCTAGAGAGAGTCAAACTCTCTCATTCGACAATACTCGGGCCAATCGACGGAAGAAAATGGATAATCTCGAGGAAGAGAATAAAGATTTGAGAGAAGAACTCGACGCTTTGAAAGAAGATCTGAGGAAACTTCATACTGACATGCAAGCTCTGGCAGCAGCTCAGATACAAAGGACTGTGATCTCAGAGATCACATCGACACCTATAGTGGAAAAGTATGATCCTCGGTATAACATGCCTAAATATCATCCCTGGGGCATGTCTATTAACTATATACCGGAAGGATATATTCCGCCGATCACAGAAGATCTGGAAACTGCAGCATGAATTGTTGGGCCTGAAGGTTACAAACTTCGGGAAAGCGAAGATGCAAGGGGCATGACAGCAACTTCTGAAGTTTTCAAACTTTGGGAAAGTGAAGATGCAAGGGGCATGACAACAACTCCTGAAGGTTACAAACTTTGGGAGAGGGAAGCACCAAGAGTCACTACCGTAATGACTATACCACCACCCATGGTACACGCTGTCGCGGAAGGGCAGATTCCACAAATACCTTATGGTGGAAACAAAAGTATGTACGACAGAATGAATGAGTTCCAGGAGAAATTTCTGGAGATGAAGAAGGAACTGCATGCCATTCGCGGTCAGGATCTATTCGGAATGGACACCGCAGGCCTTTGTTTGGTCCCCAATGTGAAAGTTCCGCACAAATTCAAGGTGCCCGAATTTGAAAAATACAAGGGTAACTCTTGCCCTCAAAGTCATTTGGTGATGGACGCTCGAAGGATGTCAACTCAGATGGAGAACCAACAGCTACTGATCCACTATTTCCAAGATAGTTTAACCGGTTCTGCACTTAAATGGTACATGGGTTTGAACCGCACTAAGATCGTCACTTTCAGAGATCTTGGCGCTGCCTTCGTTCAGCAGTATAAGTATAATCTAGACATGGCACCGGACAAGGATCAACTCAGAGCCATGTCACAGAAAGACAAGGAAACCTTTAAGGAATATGCTCAAAGATGGCGTGAAATTGCAGCCCAGATTTGTCCACCTCTTGAGGAAAAAGAGATGACAAAAATATTCTTGAAAACCTTGAGCTCATTTTATTACGACCGATTGGTCGCCAGTGCGCCCAGCAACTTTACTGAAATGGTGGGCATGGGAGTTCATCTTAAAGAAGCAGCCCGAGAAGGGTGTCTGGTCAAAGATGCTGGACCATCAAGCAGTACTAAAAGATACGGTAGTGCTCTCCTTAAGAAAAAAGAGCAAGATATTACAATATCTCTCTCGAAAAGCAAAGGCAACGGTACTAGCCAGTAGCAGCTATAACTCCTGCTATCAACCCTGCGCCTGTCTCAACATATCAACCTCAGGTTACTCAGAGCCAACTGAATCAACAATCATATCAGCAAAGGACGCAACAACCTCTTTAGTAGGCCAGTCCTCAATACAACAACAACCGTACAACGCGACCGCCAGGGTTTGACCCTATACCGATGTTGTATGCAGAACTGTTTCCAGTACTACTGGTTAAGGGGCACGTCCAAACCAGGGCTCCTCTTACAATATCGAAAAATCCGCATTTTTGGTTCAAAGCGGATCAAACTTGCCCTTATCACCAAGGAGGACCAGGGCATAACATAGAAAACTGCTCAGCTTCAAATCCGATGTGCAGAAGCTTGTCAGGAGTGGGGTCTTATCCTTCAAGGATACAAAGCCAAATGTACAGACAAAACTGTTGCCTCAACATGAGAAGGATGCAGTTAATTTGAAAGAGGAAGGATCTAACCACAACTATCAAATTCACGATGTACTCTTATTAGGAACCAACCTGGTCAAGATGCATTGCAGACAGATCGGATACGGTCATGTGCCGTCTCACAATTATCACCAGTGTGATATCTGCTCAAAGAACAATCATGGATGTTCTGTGGTGCAATAAGCTCTACAGGAACAGATGGATCTCGGATGGATCCAAGATCACCGAATTCGTGAAGTCAACATGACTTATACAAATTCCAACATCATTCAGAACCACGACATCCGTGCGATGAATGTCAACTTGGTGGCAATGCACTCAAGGCAAAGCCAACATCATGATCTGCCACGACACGATTATGATTCTTGTCTGATTTGCTCGGTGAACAATAAGGGATGCTCTTTTATACAAGAGGCCCTCCAGCGTCAGATGGATCTTGGATGGATCCAGGATTACCGTGATAGATGTCAGTATCAAGTTAATATGATTCAAATTTTTGATATTCGCCTGATGAATACCAGCTTGGTGGAATTACATGCTAAGCAAGTTCAGCTCGGTTTTCTGACTTCACATGAGAAAGACCAAGGATGTGCACTCGTTCAAAGAACACTTCAACACTTGTTAAACCACTGGTGGCTTCCGATCTATCTAGATGAAGACACACAACAAGTTAGTATAATTGACGGGAACCCTACTAGGCATCAGAGTCAGGATGTTCGATCATTGGAGACAGATCTAGTAAGGTTACACTGCATACAAAGCGGACGTGGCCGGGTGATAACGCGAAATTATATCATTTATTTGGCTTGACTTACATGAATTTATACTACGTTTTATTTGCTTTTTACCGATTTATGCTTTATATTATCCGTATTTATTTATGTTTCTCAGGTACTCGGTTCGAAATGAAATTTATCGAAAATTGAAGAATAATTGAAGAACTATTGAAGAAAAGAAAATGAAGGAAGAAAGAAAGAAGAAGGAAAGAAAATGAAGAAGAAAGAAAGTGGGAGGAAATGAAAAGGAAAAGAAAAAAAAAATAATTAGGTGGGCCCACCACCACTCACACATGTGGCGCAGGCCACATAGTGGGGTGGCGCCCACCACCTGTTATAAGAGTGGCACAAGCCACTAGGTTAAAGGGAAAGGGTGGCGCAAGCCACCCCTAAAAAAGGGGAGAATTAATCTCCATTTCCCTACCTTCCCTCGGTCTCCCATTTCCCCTATTTTTCCGGTTCCACTCATTCATTTTTCCACACACGAGTTCCACGATTATTCACTCAACTGCTCCAACATCAAAGCATTATAAAAGAAACAGCAGGCATTCAGTGAGAGGGTCGACTCTCTCTTGGCCAGATTTTGTTTCTTTAGATTTTAGGCAGCTTCTTGCACTATGTAAAAGGGATAGTTCTCCACATCGGGGGACTATTCCAATATAGTTCTAGGATTTATTTCTGTCATTTAATTTCTGCAATCGGATTCGTATTCAAGATTTCAGTGTATTATTCAAAGCATCCATTTATTCCAGGTTTTTATCTATTGTTATTTATTTTATCGTTTTCTTATTTAATTGTCAAAGCATGTTTCCGAGTTTAGTTTATTATCGTATCTGCATGTTTATTTTCCTCTCCATGTCTAGCTAAGTAGTCTTGAGTCCGACATATGAGGTTCGTCGTTACCGACGGGACTCTGTAGAAAATAATAGGCGCGATCTTATGATTAAAATTCTGTTTTGGTTTTAATTTCCAAGTACAATTTAAATGGCGTTGTCACGAGAGTGAGATGTTGTTTATCACGATTTTGTCACGAGAGTGAGAAATTAATTAAGGTTAGAGTCGGCACTGCGAGAGCGTGGGGATCGAACCAGATAGTGGAAATTAGGCACCATATCTAAATACAGCGGGAGCGCTTTAGATGTTGGTTAGGATATTATTGGCTTTCAAAATGTATTTCTTAGTTACCGGGCGAGCGAGAGCAAAATCTTGGGATTAGGAAGTATGGCTTTAGTTAATACCGCGAGAGCGTGAGGCAGAGTCTTTAAGTTGGTATATTCTACGGAACTAAGTTATAGTCGTAATTAGTACCCGAATTCTACAAAGTCCCTTAGGAGCGCGGAATCCATATTCCGATCTCTCATTCTCTATTATATTTTCTTAGTTTTATTTTCAGTTCTAGTTTTAGTTTCCCTTAAATCAAAAATATCATTAGCCTTAGCTTTACAACGCAGCGATAGATAACGGTAGGTTGACATTGGTCTCTGTGGGATCGATATCTTTTATTACTACGCGATTAGGCTGTGCACTTGTAGTTAGTAACCGTTAGACGTATAGTTTATCGCGATCAAGTTTTTGGCGCCGTTGCCGGTGACCAACAGTCAATATTGTGATTCCGTTGTTGCACCGTATAGACTAAGGCACTCCTATAAAAAAATAATAATAATAATAATAAAAAAAATAAATAAAAAATAAAAAATAATAATAATAATAATAAAAATTTAAAAACTATGTATCACCCAAATTTTCTCTATGATAACCACTCACAATATCTTGAGGAGCCGCACCCAAATTTTTTCTACAATTACCAACCGCAATACTCCCAATATTTTGAGGAACCGCAACCAAATTTTTCCTATGATTACCATTCTCAATATTTTGAAGAACCGCAAGAATTCGTTCAGTCCAACCTCGAAACATTAATGGAGGATTTCATTGAAACATCAACCAATGCTAGACTAGAATCTATGATGGAGCATTTTGTGGACGCACAAACTATCCAGAATGAAGAGCTTAAAAGACAACTTCTCGATAATCATGAGACCCTTAGGCGGCTGAACACCGTGGTCGAGTCCCTTGTGACTCACACTGAGGCATTGGAGACCCAAACCTTACTGCTTGCACTGACACCTATAGGTCCCTCCCCTGAGGAGAATGCGTATGTTATAACAACCAGTAGTGAAGGACAACTCGAAAATCCTGAGGAGAGTGATAATGAGGTTGATGAGAGTTATGGTGAGAAAAGAGTTGAGATTGAGACAAATTCACCAACACCATCCACAAACAAGGTTATCGAAGAGGTAGAGAATGAAGCACGAATTATTGATCACCCTCCATATACCCCACCACATCCTTTCCCGTATAAGTTTACAGACTCCAAAACGTATGTGCATGTATGGAAAATTATCTACGCACCCTTGTCTGAGGTCTTGCATAAAAAGAAAAAATTTGAAGACCAAACTAAGAAAATCATTAGTGTTAAGAGGCTAAGGTTAGACTTTGAGGTGATGGATGAAATAACTAAACCCAAACTTGAAAAGCTAATACTTAGCATAGATACAGAACCACCACCACAAGTTCAAACGAATGAACTACCCCACAGAAGGAAGAAAAGAAAAGGTGAGGGATATGTGAGATGGCTTGATAAATGGCCATGGAAACCGAAAATCAACACTTCCATCCGTCGAGCTATCGACGTTAAACAAAGCTCTGCGTGGGAGGAAACCCACAAGTTTTTAATTTAAATGTTTTCCTTTCATTATTTGTGTTTACAGAAAATAAAGAATTGTATCGCTTGTCACGTCTCAGCTACATTTAGGCAAAAGATCTTTAGATGACAATCCCTTGAGATGACCTGGTGCTCACGGACATTCCTACGAATGTCTCTGCTGGTGGTGACACCAATGATGAGTATGATAGGAGAGAACATGTCTCTCCCGTTCGTAACTTACATCCTCCTTGTTCTTTGCATGGTCAGGTTCCACCTGCACACACCGCACCGTATTTTTCTAACAATTTTTGCAGATACTTCCTTCGGAAATAGGCAATATAATGAGCGGCTTCAAGAAAATGAAGTTTCAGCAAATTCAGATAACTCGTAGTACAAGAGGCCAGAGTAGAAGTGGCCAGCGAAGACAGGGACAACAAGGGAAGAATCAACGCAAATTTGGCCGTGGTAGCACGCAATGGCAGTCATACAGGTTCTATCTTTCCTTTACCACCTTTTTATCAAAACATTGAGGACAATGTTTGGTTTAAGTGTGGGGGAGGAACTCTACCGCTTTCATTTTAACGCATTTTAGTTAGATTTATTGCTTTCTACAATGATTTTAAATTTTTTTCTATTTTCGTTGCGTCTTTGCATGTGCTGTCAAGTCTTTATATGCGATTTTGTGTTTATCGATTTCCCACTCCGTTGAGCCACACCAAATATTTTGAAAATTTTTGCGTTAAAAATAGGGTTTCTTTTGAAAATCTTAGGTTACAGACGAAATTAAGGTTAGATTGTGAGTCGTGGGAAAAATTCCGCAAAATCGATATCGTCTTAACACCGTGAGCCTCCCTATTATGGAAATCGATTTGAGTACTTGTTATACCGCAGCCTTAAGTTCTCACCCCGTTAGTAGTCCCTAATTAGTTTATTTAGCAGTCAGCACCTTCCTAAGCACGCACTAAGTAGGAAGCCGATGCAAATAAGTGTATGATCTCATGTTTAAATGGTAAATTGAAAAGAAAAAAAATGAATGAAAAGAAATGCTCCTTCTAAGTTAGGTGATCCTCACCCGATCATTTAGCCCAACGGTGCAAACTTCTTTATTTTATTGATATTTAAGCCAATGGGCAAAAGAAAAAAAAATTGATAATAATAATGAGATCATAGTCACTAACAGGTTATCCTACCATGAGTGTGAAAGGATAACGGGCTTAATGTGATTGCGCCAGAATGAAAAGGGATGAAAGAAGGATGAGTTAGTTAGGTTTAGGTATAATGACATGATTCGGATTGGTTTGTATAGGATGGAGGTTGACGACCGCAAAAGCGGAATTGTGTTGTTACGATATCCTTAGTGTGTAAGCTAGTACCTATGACACAAACTCAACCGAAGTAGAGTTGGTAGCCTAGGATGAGTATCCGTATGCACTATTTTTCCTATGAGTCATGGTTTGCTTGAGGACAAGCAAAGGTTTAAGTGTGGGAGAGTTTGATAACGCGAAATTATATCGTTTATTTGGCTTGACTTACATGAATTTATACTACGTTTTATTTGCTTTTTACCGATTTATGCTTTATATTATCCGTATTTATTTATGTTTCTCAGGTACTCGGTTCGAAATGAAATTTATCGGAAATTGAAGAATAATTGAAGAACTATTGAAGAAAAGAAAATGAAGGAAGAAAGAAAGAAGAAGGAAAGAAAATGAAGAAGAAAGAAAGTGGGAGGAAATGAAAAGGAAAAGAAAAAAAAAATTAGGTGGGCCAACCACCACTCACACATGTGGCGCAGGCCACATAGTGGGGTGGCGCCCACCACCTGTTATAAGAGTGGCGCAAGCCACTAGGTTAAAGGGAAAGGGTGGCACAAGCCACCCCTAAAAAAGGGGAGAATTAATCTCCATTTCCCTACCTTCCCTCGGTCTCCCATTTGCCCTATTTTTCCGGTTCCACTCATTCATTTTTCCACACACGAGTTCCACGATTATTCACTCAACTGCTCCAACATCAAAGCATTATAAAAGAAACAGCAGGCATTCAGTGAGAGGGTCGACTCTCTCTTGGCCAGATTTTGTTTCTTTAGATTTTAGGCAGCTTCTTGCACTATGTAAAAGGGATAGTTCTCCACATCGGGGGACTATTCCAATATAGTTCTAGGATTTATTTCTGTCATTTAATTTCTGCAATCGGATTCGTATTCAAGATTTCAGTGTATTATTCAAAGAATCCATTTATTCCAGGTTTTTATCTATTGTTATTTATTTTATCGTTTTCTTATTTAATTGTCAAAGCATGTTTCCGAATTTAGTTTATTATCGTATCTGCATGTTTATTTTCCTCTCCATGTCTAGCTAAGTAGTCTTGAGTCCGGCATATGAGGACCGTCGTTACCGACGGGACTCTGTAGAAAATAATAGGCGCGATCTTATGATTAAAATTCTATTTTGGTTTTAATTTCCAAGTACAATTTAAATGGCGTTGTCACGAGAGTGAGATGTTGTTTATCACGATTTTGTCACGAGAGTGAGAAATTAATTAAGGTTAGAGCCGGCACTGCGAGAGCATGGGGATTGAACCAGATAGTGGAAATTAGGCACCATATCTAAATACAGCGGGAGCGCTTTAGATGTTGGTTAGGATATTATTGGCTTTCAAAATGTATTTCTTAGTTACCGGGCGAGCGAGAGCAAAATCTTGGGATTAGGAAGTATGGCTTTAGTTAATACCGCGAGAGCGTGAGGCAGAGTCTTTAAGTTGGTATATTCTACGGAACTAAGTTATAGTCGTAATTAGTACCCGAATTCTACAAAGTCCCTTAGGAGCGCGGAATCCATATTCCGGTCTCTCATTCTCTATTATATTTTCTTAGTTTTATTTTCAGTTCTAGTTTTAGTTTCCCTTAAATCAAAAATATCATTAGCCTTAGCTTTACAACGCAGCGATAGATAACGGTAGGTTGACATTGGTCTCTGTGGGATCGATATCTTTTATTACTACGCGATTAGGCTGTGCACTTGCAGTTAGTAACCGTTAGACGTATAGTTTATCGCGATCACCGGGTGCCACCACACAACTATGAGCGCTGTAGAATTTGCTCAGAGGATAACCAAGGATGCCACCTCATGCGAGCAGCCCTTCCAAGTCAGTTGGACCATAAGGAGATTCAACCATGGTCAAGCTCTGGTTCAATGTCCGACTATCATCCCAATCAAGGCAAAGATGTTGTCTTGATCCCTAATAAAGAAGTGGCCAAAGATGTGTGTGCCATAATCCCTTTACTCCATGAATCGAGAGTTCCCCTCGATGGTGGAAGGATTCTCAACCTCGAACCAATTAAGGCCGGCTATGATAGTCAGAAAAATCAAAAGGCTCCTGTAGTTATCTATCTACCAGGACCGGTACCGTACAAATCCGATAAGGCTATCCCTTACAAATACAGTGCAACAACAATTGAGAAATGAAAGGAAACTCCATTACCCTCCGTCGTAAATATTGCAGACATCAGACGAGTAACACGAAGCGATCGAATCTTCAACCGAGGAGTTAGAGAACCTACCAGAGAAAAGGAACCTCGAGCCGAAGTTCCTAATCAACTAGTCGGTCAATCCAGTAATCCCAACCTTTCAAAGAACAATGATGAGATGTTGAAGCTCATCCAGAAGAGTGAGTACAATATTTTTGATCAACTGTTGTAAGCTCCTTCAAAAATCTCTGTGTTATCTCTTTTACTCAGTTCCGAAGCTCACAGGGAAGCTCTACAGAAAGTCTTAGAGCAAGCCTTTGTGGAACAAGATGTAACAATAAGACAATTCGACAACATCATCTCCAACATCACTTCCTGCAACAACTTAGGGTTCAGTGATGAGGAACTGCCAGAAGAGGGCAAAAATCATAACATGGCACTCAATATTACAGTCAACTGCCAGCACGATGCTTTAGCCATCATACTGGTAGATACTGGATTGGCTCTGAATGTTATGCCGAAGTCCACTCTAATGCGACTATCATTTAAAGGATCTCCGATAAGAGGCAGTGAGGTCATCGTCAAGGCATTTGACGGATCCCAAAAAACAGTTATCGGCGAAGTCGACCTTCCCATAACTATTGGTCCTCACACTTTCCAAGTCACTTTCCAGGTCATGGATATCTGGGCAGCATACAGTTGTTTGTTAGGAAGACCTTGGATACACGAGGGTGGGGCAGTCACTTCGACACTCCACCAGAAACTGAAGTTCGTCAAGAACGACCAACTAGTCACAGTCTGTGGAGAGCAAGCCTTGATCGTGAGCAACTTATCGCCGTCCACTTGTGTAGAACCAGAGGAGGTTGTAGGAACCCAGTTCCAAGCACTTTCGGTGAGCAATGACAACCAATCAGAAAAAGGAACGTCGATTTCCTTATACAAATATGCTCTCGAAGTAATTAAAAGTAACAATGCAAAAGGATGGGGACAACTTGTCATTCCTACTGATAACAAAGCAAAGAAAGGTCTTGGTTTTTCCTCAAACTATACCCAGACTGCTATTAACAATGAAAGTCTTCATCCCATTTAGAACTTCTTCCATAGTGGAGGTTTCCTCCACCCAGTATCTCAAGAAGTACATACCATCAACGAGGGCGATTCCTCCGATACTGATGAAGAGTGGAAGTCCTATCTTAACGAGGACAGTTATATCTCTCAAGGAGAGGTGCCTACGCCATTTTACTATCCTGCACAGAGTCCGAGATATATACCAAGGTCAGACGTCAAAATGATATATGAAGATTATGATTTGGAAGGATGTCGTGCTCCACCCAACTCGTTAGAGGAAGACACTCTAATGAAAGATAACTTTGACCACGACTATTGTGGCCCAATGGATGGCCTGCCTATCTGGCAGTCGTACCCAGGAGACTCAGGGAAAAAGAGCCAGCCCAACGATACATATCAGTTGAGCATCTTTGAAAAGAATACCTGCATCCCCACCAAATTATGGGATCATTACTCAGGGCATTCAGAAAATATCCAGCACGCAGATGAATTTGTAAAAATCACAGAACAAGAGTTTCTTAACTATGCTTTTCCCGAGGTCAACGTCATCGAAAGGGATGACTCCTCCAGTTCCAAAGAAGTGTGGGACACCTTAGGACAACTGACTGGCAAATATGACTTCATGGCCAAGTACACTGCTCCTGAAAGCTCTCGTATCAGGCTCGAAGACATCCAACCAACTGGATGGGGAGATCTGCCTGAGAGTGCAAACAATGTGCAAGATACAGCTAAAGAATCCTCCTACGACAACTCTGCCTGGGAGACAGATTCCAATGATCCTGCTCCACCAGAAATCAGCGTCATTTCTGAAGACAAATCAAGAAGGAAGGTACCAGACTTTGTTATTCACCGAGGAGTTCGCCGCCAATGGGTTGCTGTCAACGTTTCAAAAGTTGTTCATAAGTCTAAGTAATTGTCGCCTTTGTCTTAACCTTTCACCCTGCCCAGGTGAAACGGATGTTTTGATAGGGCTCACTTTCTGTAAATGTCTCTCTTCGCTTCGCCCAAAGCGACAGAGTTTTGTTTTATAGGGCTGTAGTTTCAAGAATCGATCAAATCATAAATAAAATAACGTCGTTTTGTAATTTTCGCATTTATTGTTGTTTTCTCTTTTTGCTTTTTCAAAAAATGGTAATCCTAAAAACAACTCAAATAATGAAAACAAGCATTTTTCAGAAATTACACTACACACACTCTTGCATTCTCTCTATCTCTTTTAAAAACAAATCATCACGTCATGCAGATTGCTTGTTTTAAACCCCATTGAAACATACGATCCAATGCCTTCTCCCAACCTTGAATTCCCAGTATTTGAGGCTGAAGAAGAAAATGATGAAGAAATTCCATAAGAGATCTCCCGATTAGTCAGACAAGACGAAAGATCCATCAAACCTCACAAAGAGCCGTTGGAAACAGTCAACTTGGGTTCAGAAGAAGAGAGAAAAGAAGTCAAGATTGGGGCACTGCTCGGTCTGACTATCAAAGAAAGTTTGATAAAGCTTCTTAAAGAGTTTCCCGATGTGTTTGCTTGGTCCTACCAGGACATGCCAGGGTTGGATACCAACATCGTGGAACATCATCTACCGTTAAGATCAGAATGTCTGCCAGTAAAACAAAGGTTAAGATGGACTCATCCAGACATGGCCATCAAAATCAAAGAGGAAGTACAGAAACAGATTGACGCAGGTTTCCTCGTCACATCAGAATATCCTCAATGGTTAGCCAACATAGTGCCAGTGCCAAAAAAGGACGGAAAAGTCAGAATGTGTGTAGACTACAGAGATCTGAAAAAAGCCAGTCCAAAGGATGACTTTCCCTTACCGCACATAGACATGCTGGTAGACAGTACAACAAAGTTCAAAGTATTCTCCTTCATGGATGGATTCTCGGGCTATAATCAGATAAAAATGGCACCGAAAGACATGGAGAAAACTTCGTTCATCACCCCATGGGGTACCTTTTGTTACAAGGTAATGTCGTTCAGTTTGAAGAACGCTGAGGCAACCTATCAAAGGGCTATGACTACTCTGTTTCATGACATGATACACAAAGAAATTGAGGTATATATCGATGATATGATTGCCAAATCTAAAATAGAAGAGGAGCATGTGACCCACCTGTCAAAACTATTCGAGCGTCTGAGAAAGTATAAACTCTGCTTGAATCCCAATAAGTGCACATTCGGTGTCCGCTCAGGGAAACTGCTAGGGTTCATCATCAGCCAGAAAGGAATTAAGGTTGATCCTGACAAAGTCAAGGCCATTCAAGAAATGCCTTCTCCAAAGACTGAAAAACAAGTCAGAAGATTCCTGGGACATTTGAATTACATTTCCAGGTTCATATTCCTCATAACCGCGACATGTGCGCCGATTTTCAAATTACTCAAAAAGAACCAGGACTGCGTATGGACAGAAAACTGCCAAACCGCCTTCAATAGTATCAAGGAATACCTGTTGAACCCACCGATTCTATCACCTCCAATGGAAGGAAGACCATTGATCATCTACCTAACAGTCTTGGAAGACTCAATGGGTTGTGTGCTTGGTCAACAAGATGAAACAAAAAGAAGAGAGTCTGCCATTTATTATTTAAGCAAGAAATTCACCGACTGCGAGACTCGGTACACGATGCTTGAGAAAACTTGCTGTGCTCTGGCTTGGGCAGCCAAACGTCTTCGCCAATATATGATTTGTCACACTACTTGGTTAATCTCTGAAATGGATACGATCAAGTATGTCTTTGAAAAACCTGCTCTCACGGGAAGGATCGCCCATTAGCAGATGTTGTTATCATAGTACGACATTGAGTACCATTCTCAGAAAGTCGTCAAAGGAAGTATTTTAGCTGATCATTTGGCTCATCAACCAATTGACGATCAAGAATCATTCGGATTTGACTTCCCAGACGAAGATGTTATGTACTTGAAAATGAAAGATTGCGATGAACCGCTACCCAGTGAAGGGCCAGAACCAGGTTCCCAATGGGGACTACTCTTTGACGGAGCTGTCAATCATTACGGAAACGAAATTGGGGCAATCATCATAACACCTCAGGGTACCCATATTCCTTTCACCGCCCGACTGACATTCAAGTGTACAAACAACGAGGCCGAATACGAAGCTTGTATCATGGGTCTCAAAGAAGCGATTGACTTGAGAATTAAGAACTTGGATGTGTATGGAGACTCGGCCCTGGTTATTAATCAGATCAAAGGGGATTGGAACACATACCAATCAGGACTGATTCCTTACAAATATTATGCAAGAAGGTTGTTACCATTCTTTAACAGAATCGAGTTTCATCACATCCCTCGTGAAGAGAATCACATGGTCGATGCCCTAGCCACTCTCTCTTCCATGATTAGTGTAGGTCAATGGAATGACATACCTAAGATTGACATAATGCGCCTATAAAGGCCCGCTTACATCTTCACGATCGGTGATACAAATGCTTCCATCTATAAACCTTGGTATCACGATATCAAATGCTTCCTTCAGAAACAAGAGTATCCACCTGGGGCATCCAGAAAAGATAAAAAAAACCCCTCAGAAGGCTAGCAGGTAGCTTCTTCCTGAGCGGTGATACACTCTATAAGAGAAATTTCGACATGGTCTTGCTCCGATGTGTAGACAGACCAGAAGCAAACATGCTGATAAAAGAAATTCACGAAGGATCCTTTGGCACTCATGCCAACAGACACACAATGGCGAGAAAAATTCTAAGAGCAGGGTATTATTGGTTGACAATGGAATCCGATTGCTACAAGTACATGGGGAGGTGTCACAAGTGTCAGATATACTCAGACAAGATCCATGTACCGCCAACGCATCTCAAAGTTCTCTCTTCCCCATGGCCATTTTCCATATGGGGAATTGACATGATTGGCATGATCGAACCCAAACCTTCAAATGGACATCGGTTCATCCTGGTAGCCATTGATTACTTCACTAAATGGGTCGAAGCAGCTTCATACACCAGTGTAACCCGACAAGTCGTGGTCCGCTTTATCAAAAACAATCTCATCTTCCGTTATGGTGTTCCAAGCCAGATCATTACTGACAATGGATCCAACTTGAACAACAAGATGATGAAAGAGTTGTGCGCTGAGTTCAAGATCGAACACTACAATTCATATCCCTACCGACCCAAGATGAACAGAGCAGTAGAAGCGGCTAACAAGAACATCAAGAAGATTGTTCAAAAGATGGTTGTAACCTACAAAGACTGGCATGAAATGTTGCCTTTTGCTCTTCACGCTTATCGCACATCTGTCCGCACTTCAACAGGGGCAACCCCTTTCTCTCTAGTATATGGCATGAAGGCAGTGCTTCCCATAGAAGTCGAGATACCATCGATCCGGGTATTGATGGAAGCTAAGCTAACAGAAGCTGAATAGTGTCAAAGTCGACACGACGAACTGAATCTGATCGAAGAAAAGCGAATAACGGCACTATGCCATGGTCAGTTGTATCAGCATAGGATGAAGAAGGCGTTTGAAAAAAAGGTCCGACCTTGCGTCTTCAGAAAAGGAGACCTTGTGCTCAAGAAGATATAATCCTTTCTCACTGATTCCCGGGGCAAGTGGACTCCGAATTATGACGGCCCATACGTGGCTAAGAAAGCTTTCTTAGGTGGCGCCTTGAGACTCGCAACCATGGATGGAGAGGAATTTGCCTACCCCACAAATGTTGACGTAGTCAAGAAATACTTCGCCTAAATAAAAAAAACGTCTCGGTGGAATGAAAACCCAAAAGGGCGGTCCAGGCAAAAGTTAGAGACATAATCAAAAAATTATCCTGATGGATTGGAAATCTCAAAGTACAATCTAGTCAAAAGTTAGGGATTCATGGCAAGTAACTACGTTCATCAAAGGGCAAATCCCCCAGCAGCAGTCATGGCATCCATCAGGAAAACACCAGTCAAGGTCATCTTCGACAGAAGCTCAGGATGTCCAGAATTCAAAGTTGGTAGAAGGATAGCAGTCGTTATGTTTCCATGTAGCCCTTTTCCCTTAAATTACCATTTTCTAACTTCTTAAATGCTCCATGAAATCAAGCGTTTGGCTGATTTCCATCCTATCAATAAAATTTGAGGCTTAATGCTTTTGTTTGTAATTCTTATTTGTTTTAACTTTACAGAACAACATTTTAATATGATCAACAATTCTTGAAATAAAACAAAAATGAATTTACTTGTCAAATTTTTCTGCTTTTAAAATAATGATGGCAATTCTTTTGACTGTTGAACATCGAAAGAACATCGATCGCTACTCCAAAAGTGATTAAGCTTTAAAGTGCAGAATCAAAGTACTCCTTCTCAAACCAGTACGTCTGAATGAAGGATCAGCTATGTTAGATGCGAAAATTCCATTTTGATATCCCCGACAGAGTTCTTACCTCCTAAGCCCGACCAACGTTTTTCCCCGCGGGAACCTCTTTCTCCTAAGCAAGGCAAAATTGCTATCTTGAACCGAGGATACTTCATCATCCCCTGCAGTGGCCGAGTATCCAGTCGTGTTCATCCACTAGTCTGTATGTTGTGTCAATTTTGTCAGCATATACATACATACATCATGCATTATTGATTTACATTCATATTCATATTGCATCACTATCACTCTAGTCGGTCTTATCCCCTAGAGATAAAGGTCCTCTCACTTGATTTGTCAGTTCTTTCCTCGTCAGGGAATGTTTTGTTGAACCACCTTTCTCCCTAGTTTATTTCTGGGATGGAGACGGTCTTCGACCACTTTGATAACTTGAACCTCTGAAAAGCAAGAAAACTTTTGAAGAACGTCACTCTTCGCCATTAAAGATGATATCTTCGCTTTCCCGGATTAAGGAAAATCCCCAGAGAAAGCCTCTTAATCAAAGATTCGGCAGTATAGCAGTTTTTCTCCGGAACATTCGCTGACGAAAAGGTCATCAGCACCTTTAAGTTGGATTGCATCACATGGTATTTCTTCGAAAAGATCTCGAGGAAAAGTAAGATGTAATGTCCCCAAGCAGGAAACAGTCTCTTAAGAGACTCGTTATCCCCTGTAGAGCCAACAAATGGCGTCTCCAACAGAAAAGTTTGTGCACCTCTACAACTCAGATGAATGGGTTTCCCTAGCAGGTCTGACACCGAAACTTTTTCCCATCAAATGGAATCTCCCCAGGAAAATCCGACGAGAAGTTTGAGGAAAACCGCTACAAATAGCGTCTCTTGTCAAGAAAGTTTATTGACAAAAGAAACTAAGACCAGTTCCTTGGCTCAAGACCAGGATCGAGGGGAAGTTTATATCAGAAACCGAGACTAGTTCCATGGCTTAAGACTAGGATTGAGGGGAAGTTTATATCAGAAACTGAGACCAGTTCCATGGCTTAAGACCAGGATCGAGGGGAAGTTTATATCAGAAACTGAGACCAGTTCCGTGGAGGAAGACCAGGACCCAGGGGAAGTTTTAACTTTTCTAAGCATCATTGCTTAGCAAAAGAAGATGGATGAGAGAACTGCCATTCATAACCACCATCAAAATTTCAGGTATTCCGATTTTTAATCCTCTTGCACCCTGAATGCCCGAATACCTTCGCCATTCACACCTTCAGGTCCAAGAAGATTAAATAGGGGCATCTGTCATACCCCAAATTTTGACCACTAAGATTTCCCATCATTTTGAGGATCATTACCACAATATGGATGTGCCATCATGCCTCATCAATATCCTCAGAGATGTTTGAGCATTCACCACAATCAAGAATTAGGGTTTCAAGCCCTTTCAGAGCCTTAGACAAAGGATCAATCAAGAAATTAAATGATCTTCAACTTGTCTAGCCTCTCAAACACCTATAAGGGATCAAGAGGACTCCCGCATCAAGAATCAAGCACAAGGTTGCAGCATTTCAAGTGGATCAAGCCTCAAGATCGCCTGTGTCACCAAATTAGGGTTTTGGTCGATTGAGGCCTCCATATGAGAATTTTCATCTGGGCATGAGCCAATGCTTCAAAAGCACAACCTAAGATACTCCAAGGGACCTCATGGACCGAATCATCAAGTCAATTTAACCTCAGGGGATGCATTTACCAAAAATCAGGAATTAGGGTTTCTTGACCTAATTCACCCCTAAGTTAACTTTTGGGACAAAGCATGAGCCAAGACCTCAACACATGATTTGAAGGTCTCAAATACACTACATTGATCCATTTGCAACAATGGGTTGATCCAAGAAGCTTGATTCACAAGTTTCAATTTCATCAGGACCACAGTTAAGGTTTCGAGGAAAAAGTCAACTGTGCCTTTGACTTTTGACTAGGACATGCTCCCAAACCTTGGGACATGATTCAATACACCCTATAACACCTATGGAATCCATCCATTAGGTTTGATTTAGGTCAAGGACTTGATTTCACAAAGGATTGCACAGTTTGGATTTCATCCGATAAAAAGTCAACTGTACAAAAATCCAGAGTTTGACTTTTTGAATTTTTGGCCAACCAAGGTTCTTTAACCCTAAAACAATGTTAATATGTGATATGAATCATCATTCATCAAGAAAAATCAAAGAAAGTGAGTTAACTTGTAAAAGGGGTAACCATAAAAAACTTAGAATTTTTCTAAGTTATGGAACAAAGTGGTTAGGGTACCAACTTCCAAGGGTCATAACTTGAGAACCAAGCAACCATTTTGGATGGTCCAAAGCTGGATTTTTAGGTCTTGCTACACTCTACAAAAGCTTCAACTACAGCTCGTTCCAATTCCTCATGGATTTTTAGTTATGGAATGATCAAAATGGCTGAAAACATGAAATTGGTACTTTTCCAACACTTAGTGAAATTTTCACTAAGTCAAAATCTGCCTTACTTTTTCCAAAATGTAGGGGCAGTTTTCACCTTGATCCAAGTCAAACCAGGTCTAGGGGTGAACATCAAATTTAAAGTATGCCATAATGGCTTTCCAACAAGTACCAGATCATCTCCAAATTCCATTTGAGCAAGGAGATACAACCCTTGGAACATGGCATCATGAACTCGTTTTTACAAGGCATAATTTATGCATTTTGCTTGATTTGTCCAAATCTGATAGATCCAAGACTTGTCATCAATTTGGACACATCTGAGGATAAAATCCAAGGGGGGTGATATGATCTCCAAGCCTCCAAAATCCAAGAATCTACAAGTAGCCGTGCCAAAGCTAAAAGAGCTAAAAAGTGCCAGGACACCAATTTTGTTTCCAAACCTTTAATGAATGCATCAAGGTGGCATGAACTGAGCCTATTCCAACTGAATTCAGTCCAAACTTATCTATGAACCAAAGCTACAAAGCCTGTGCTCTAATCTCTAGTCAATGGCTAGAGGAGACTTGAGATTCCATTTGATCACAATTGGCCACAGGCCTGTACCAGTTGCCACTCACTATAGATGCCAAAACAAACTTGTTGCACTATAAATAGACATCAATTGTGATAAGTTTAAGTACACCAAAGCACCCAAACTGATGCTTTCCTCTAAATCACCACTTTCACTCCAATTTTTCCTTCTAACTCAAGTCACTATCGAGTTTTGAGTTTGAGAGCAATTCCAACCAAACCAATCACACACACACCTCACATATAACATATAAAAGTGATCCATAACACAAAATCACATCTGGAACATCATATTCTCAAAATCACCAGCCAATTGCTCAAGTTCTTGACAGATTTCTAGTTGGGGTACCATCTCAAGTTCCAGATCATTTCCATTCATTCCAAGCATTCAAACACAATCCTCGACACCTAGGGAAGCTGTCCAGATCATTGGAACCTAGCTGTAACACCTCTAACTCAGAACTCGATCACCATCTGCAAGAGGTAAGCATGAACTCTTCAAACTCCATGATGCATGCATATTTTACTGCACAATAATTTTGCCATATGTTCCTAATCATGTATGGAGTGGTAACCCTCAATCAATTGCCTGAATCAGTCGTGTATAGAATTTCATGGTGTTCACGCTGAAATTAGGGTTCTTGAGATTTTCTTCCGATTTCTCACTCAATACTCAAAATAAATGCAATTAATCTATATGGTTGTGATCCTTGTTCAAAAAACGAGCAAGATTGGTACTTGAATCGTGCAAAACCATTGACAAATCATGGAGAAAAGTGAGAAAATGCAAATCTGGAAAAACAGAGGGCGCGGGCAAGAACTTGGTGTTCTTGGCGCCCTTTTTCAAATTTTTGAATATTTGAATATTTTGTTATTTTTGTTAATTGATTCAAAAATTAATTTCTCTCTGAATATTTATGTTTTTGAATTGACTCTATTTCTCAAAACTTACTAAAATGTTTAAATATTTTATTTTACAAAAAAAATCTAATTTATATTATTTATTTAATATAGTTAGAATTTTTGTAATTAATTTCATTTTTGTTGTTTTTAAACATTTTTAAATGAAATTCCCACTTTGATCTTTCAAAACCAATTGAATTTTAAAGTCTCATGTAATTAAACATGACTTTACAAAATATTTTTCAAGGTGTACAACTTATTTTTGAATATATTTGATATTTTATATCATTTTTTCAATTAATTTCCTTTGAAAAAAAACATTTTTATTTAAAATTAGGGTTTCCTCTTGATTTTAAATTTTAAAACACTTTTGGGCCTCTAATAGAGTGTAAGACCCAATCCCTTTGTAAATAAACCTTTTTGGGCCTCACACATTGTATAAGTCCCTCTGTATATTTTCAAAAGTTCGGCGCGATCGTTGCCTTTGTAACAAAATCAACTGGGCTTCTCCTTGAGCTATAAGACCCATCATCTTTCTTTTTCAAAACCTCTTTGGGCCTCTCCTTGAGTTGTAAGACCCATCCCTTTGTACAGAAAACCGCTTTGGGCCCCAGTCATTATATAAGTCCCGATACGATATTCAAAACAACGGTGCGATCACTGTTAAACCCTGGGCCTCTCCTTGAGTATAAGACCTAATAATCTTTTCAAAAACAACTTCTCTTTTGATTTTGATTCAAATATACATGTTGTTATCAAAATTTCTTTAATTTCTTTGAACAACTAACAATACAGCATGTAAGCTTGCTCACCTGTAAGTTTTAACCGCTTTCATTTACTCGCTTTCATATATATATATATAAATGTATTGTGGGAAGCTGTGCACTGTAAGTCTTCTTTCATATCCTTTTAGATACTTGTCATATATCAACTGTATATATACTAGTATAGTTATTTAGAGTTTTCCCCAGCAACTAGGTCTAGAACTAGGTAAAGCCAGTTGGTCACTCTTGGATACAGTCAAAACTAGATCCCCATAGGATTTCCAGATACAGTCTTGCCTTCTCTTGGGCTTAAAAAATATGGAACAAAGAGAAAGGCAGTATTCTTCGTGAACCTTTTCTCAGGCTGTCACTATTAGAAATTGTCAAAGAAATTCTACTCCCTAGAGTTAATCTATTCTCAATGAATAACATCTATGGAATTTCTTCAAACCTCATAACTTTCACTAAATGATCTATTCTCTGTGAATAGCATTTCTTGAATTTTTTTTTGCTTTGGGACCCACAGGTTTCCTAAAGGCATCCCCGCCTCCTCTTGGGCTTTGTACAAGGACCCTCCGGCTTCTTAGAAGTTCTCATGCCTTCTCTTGGGCTTAATACAAGGACCCTAAAGACCTCCTAAAGGTATAAGACAGAACTTAGTCATCCTTTGCTAGAGAGGTCTTTCCAGTGTCAAGTCTCAGACCAATTTAGGGTTGATTCTTATCCCTTAAAACACCCGCCTCCTCTTGGGCATCATACAAAAGATAAAACTCTTCCACACCAGTAGACTTGGACAGTCTAACTTGAGTCTCAAAGACATTCTCAAGTTCCTTACAAACATAGGAAGAAACCCCGGTCACTTTGGATAAATCTCCTGTAGAGTTAAAATCCATGGGTTCTAAAACCCAGTCTCTCTCCTAAAAATCCCCAAGCCAAGGTCAGTTTATCATCAGTATAACACTATCCCAAATCAGAACCTCAAGGCATCTGATACCTCAACTCTTCTGTAACCCTCAGCAAGAGTTGATTCCCCATTTAGACCTGCCTAGGGATCTCAATAATCCTCAGCAGAAGCTAGCCTCCTCTTAGGCTTTGTATAATGACCTTTCCTCAGCACAGTCAGCCTCCTCTTGGGCTTTGTACAATGATTCTCCCCAGCGGAGCTAACCTTTTCAGATTCTCTTGTTGAGTCAATCACTTTCAGACTCTCTTATTGAGTCGGTCACCTTTGCAGACTCTCTTGTTGAGTCAATCACCTTTCAGTACTCTCTTGTTGAGTCAACTTTTTAGCCTCAATCCCAGGCTTTGTATGAGACAGATAAAAACACTCTCTTATTGAGTCAATCTTTTCCAGCCTCTTCCTAGGCTTGGCATAAAGATTTCCCCTAGCAGACGTCAGCCTCTTCTTAGGAAGAATGATTTCTCCAGTTTGTTCAGCCACAATCCTGGGCTTCGTACAGGACAAATAAAAGCACTCTCTTGTTAAGTCAACCCCGTTTAGCCTCAATCTTGGGCTTTGTACAAGACATAAATCTTCATAACCTTCTCTCAAGCTTAGGATAAGTATCTTCCCTAGTGGAGTCAATTTCTCCTAGCCTTCTTTAGGCTTCGAGAAATAAATTTCCTAAGCTGAGTCAAACTCTTTTCAGCCTCAATCTTGGGCTTTGTACAAGATAGATAATACTCTCCCGCAGAGTCAAACTCATTTCAGCCTCAATCTTGGGCTTTGTACAAGACACATAACAATATCCTTATCCGAGTCAGTTAAATTTCCCATTTCAGCCTCAATCTTGGACTTTGTACAAGACACATACAAACCTCCCCGGCGGAGTCAAAATCCCTTTTTAGCCTCAATCTTGGGCTTTGTACAAGACAGACAGAACATTTTCCCTGGAAAAGTCAAACTTTTAGCCTCTTCTTAGGCTTTGTATAATGATATCCCCAAAGAGTCAGCCTCTTTTAGCCTCAATCTTGGGCTTTGTACAAGACATATATAAACACTCTCTTGTTGAGTCAGTCATCCCTAGCCTCCTCTTAGGCTTTGTATAAGGACTTCCCTAGTAAAGTCAACCAACCTCTTAGCTTCAACCTTGGGCTTTGACCAAGGCACACAAAAATCAACAATCCCCTCAGAGGAAGTACACTCCCTCTTTAGAGGTGACAAATTCTCTCTCAGTTAAAACCTTTTAGCTTCAATCTTGGGCTTTGAACAAGACACCAAACATCTTTTTCCTCCCTTAGAATAGGAGGAACTACGATTGCTCTGATTTCCCTGTTTCATTTAAACGAGAATACGTAGGCATAAGATTGTGAAATCTTAGCGAGCATACTAATCAAAAACTCTAGGTTCAGTACCTTCATATAAATCAAAACTTAGGTCCAGTACCTTACCAAAAACATCGGGAACACCCGAACATCAACAAAAACTCATTCTCTCTCTCTCTCATATTTCCCAAGAAACTTTCCCAACCCATTAACGGATAAACACCATCAAGTATAAAGCGAAACCTAAAGCTAATATCCTATGGATAACCACATATAGGATGGGTAATTGACAACTCCCCATTGTATAACCTGACCCCGGACCCCCCAATCTCTTTAAAAGCGTTTGTTCAGTTAAACACTCGCGTGCAAGGTTAGTTTTAGATAACTTCCCTTTCCCTTCCAGTTTCATGGGATAAATAAGAAATCAGAAAGTAGCACCCCCTCCTTATTGTGAGGAGAAACCCAAATTCTAGCGATAAGGTGGTCGCGTCACCGACAAAAATAGCTCGCTACAATACCAACGAAGAGTTGGAATAACAAAGAAAAGATACAAACCAAGAGTTGGAATAACAAAGAGAGTACCAACCAAGAGTTGGAATAGAAAAGGATACCAACCAAGAGTTGGGATAAAGGATAAGATACCAACCAAGAGTTGGAATAACAAAGGGTACTAACCAATAGTTGGGATAGCAAAGAGTACCAACCAATAGTTGGGATAAAGGATAAGATACCAACCAAGAGTTGGAATAACAAAGAGAAGTTACCAACCAAGAGTTGGAATAACAAAGAGTAGATATTAACCAAGAGTTGGAATAACAAAGAGTACCAACCAAGAGTTGGAATAGCAAAGAGTACCAACCAATAGTTGGGATGAAATATTCTAACCAATAGTTAGGATAAACAAAGGGTACCAACCAATAGTTGGGATAAACAAAGGGTACCAACCAATAGTTGGGATAAAAAAAGGGTACTAATCAATAGTTGGGATAAAACCAGAGATATACAGGAAGTAGAATCAACGAACTTACGACCTGAAGAGAAGAGAAGATGACTCCGATGGGGAAAAGAGAAGCCTAAACAGACAACTCTGTAGGGGAGCATAAGATAGATCCTCCAAAATAGAACAACAATGGGTAGGACGAATCCATGGGTTGGGGTATAAAAAAGAACAACATCTCCTAAGTTATGCCACTTTCTGCTGGGGAAAAAGTCTGGCAAAGGATATCAAACCTGGCCTATGCTTCGAATGCATATGCTTGAATTTTTCTATGGCTTAATGCTCCATACGAAATGGAAATGCTACGCTTTTGGAGGATGCAATGCAAATGATGCTTATGCTATGCAAAAGGAACACCTCAACAAAATAAACGCTGAAAACAAAGGCAACTCCACAGGAGAAGACAAACTGAATTGTCCTCTGAGTCATAAACCCTGCTGGGGAAGTCATACTGAACGACTTTCCTGATCACCACTTTTTGCTGAAGATGAACGCTAAAGAGAACTTCCCCTCCCTAGGGATTACAAACAACTCTTGCTGAAGGTAGAACCCAAAACCTGATACTGAAAAGTGCCAATAACAATTGGATTTAGAACCTGCTGGGGATATTAACCACCGTTGATCAAACCACTGCGAGGATTACCACCAAACTCTACTTGGGGAGAGAAGTCAATAATACCAAACCTGCCGAGGGATATCATTGAACTTAACCTGCTGTTGGAGTAACGACTTTACCCTGTCGGAGATTAGGGCATACCGTTGTTGGTGAAATTACACTTCCTGCCCTGCTGAGGAAAGTAGATACCAAGACTTTGTGGGGAAAATAAGATCTCTGCTAGGGAGAGATAGCCAAAAAGTCTTCTGCTGAAGATGCCACAACCTCCACTTTGGAGCAATCAATTTCTGAAGTCTTGTTGTGGGGTAATAAGCCAAAACACGACTCCGGCTGGGAAAAGCAATCTTCTGAACTCTTACTGGGGGAGAGTGATCAGAAATTTCACCATTCTGTTGAGGATGATAAATCTTCGATAATATCTGTTGGGGAGAGCAACTCTACTGGGGAGAAGAGAGGTCAAACAAGCCTCATGTCGGGGAAAGTGAAGATATGTGAGCCACTGGGAATGATTGTGCCAAGTACAGTTGGGCTTTTGGTTTAAGCGTGAGGCCAGATTGATGGTGATTTTTATCCTTGGTTGCCAATGAAAGTGGACTTTAAAAGTGAACGACCATACGAGAACTGGTGTAAAAAGGGTAGACCACCAGACGAGAACTGGTGACAAAAGATTAAGTTGTCAGACGAGAACTAACTTCTTGTTTTTGGTATCAGACGAGAACTGATTTTATGGTTTTCCAAACGAGAACTGGACTTTGAAATGGTGTTTACCAGATGAGAACTGGTTAAAAGAATGGGTGACTAGATGGGAACTGGTTTTGGTGAAGGATTGACCAGACAGGAACTGGTTTTGAAGTTCTTGACAGATGACATGCTGTAGGATGAAACCCAATGATAGGGTGCAAGGTTATGAAGATTCCCAGCAATGGAAGGAAGGTCTTTGGTAGTAAGACTTCTTCAGAAGGCCAAGGTTATTGGTTGGAGTGATAACTTGATTCCCCGACACTCGTCTTGAACTCAACAACTGCTGACGAAATTGCTTGAGTGGCTCTGAAAGCAATGAAAGGTCTTGCCCCAGTGTAGTTCAACTTGCCCCAGTCTGGTCAACTTGCCCCAGTCTGGTCCTCGGAAAGGTTCACCTTGAAAGCAGTTTGCCATGAGACGATCTCGAGATGGCTTGCCCCAGAATATGCATCATAAAAGGATTTGTCCTTGATTAACCGACTCTTGGAACGGTTGGCTTCAATGTACCCTGAATGTAGCTTGCCCCTGAATGAGCGTTGAAGCAACTTAACTTGTGCTGAATGAACACTGGAAGGACTCGCCCTTAAAATAAACCTCTGGAGGACTTGCCCCTGATTGGTAGAGTCTCAAGATGGTTCACTTCTGATCAACCGGTTCTCAAATGGTTTGCCCCATAATCAACTGATGCTTCGGGGACTTGCCTCAGACTGACTAATTTCGTACCTATTAGATGTCAATGCCCCAGATCTATAAGGCTACAAGGTACACTTGATTCTGATCAAATTTGCTTAATGATCCAGTTCTTTTCGATTGCTCCCTGTTGGAATTTCCTCAACATGAATTATTGACCTGCAATTAAACATGTTCGTTTGCGAATGGTAATCTTAAAGCGATGCTCATGCAGATTCTGAAAAAAATCAATCGTTATTAGAATGGTGTGATAGTGTGTGGCGAATGGACCATTAGTCCAAACGCAGTGTTGATTTAGCTAGTGAAAGATACAACAAGAAGAAGATTAGAAAATCTTGTAGGAGTCAGTTTATGCAACCTTGCTGTAGTATGCCTTTAGAATAAACCCTGCCTCAATTAGGTCTTTTAAGGGTTGAATCGTGGCCTGGTTCATGGTTATTGAAACAAAGAATAAAAGCTCAAAGTTTGACTATTACCCACCCCTTCTTCGTGATGATCTCCAATCCTACATTCAGCTAAGTTGGCACAAGCGCTCACCTTTCTAAAGGTTATTGAATGGTAGGAATGATGGTTAGGAATCCACAAGGTTTTCAGAGTGATAGTCACCCCTTTCGTCTTTGGTGTCTATAGTCACACGACTTGTTCCTG
The DNA here is from genome assembly GCA_022829125.1 of Lathyrus tuberosus. Lineage (NCBI taxonomy): Eukaryota > Viridiplantae > Streptophyta > Magnoliopsida > Fabales > Fabaceae > Lathyrus > Lathyrus tuberosus. Next base: position 14,173,934 of record JALAZF010000116.1, read on the forward strand.
CTCGAGGATTTTTCCTTTTGCCGTCTTTTTCGCTTTTTATTCTTTTATTTTTCCTAACTTTTGCCTGGATTGATTTTTTCTGAATTTTTTTCGATTTTGAAGTCCAGCGGGATGCCCTAATTTTTCCCTAAGTCACTTGCTTCAAGTTTTCGACTTAGCGGGCTTTCTTTTTTTTTCTTTTGATTCTATTTTTTTGAACAAATTGTGTGACACTGTCTGTCTTGATTTCTTCGAAAGGGTTGTGTCTGCCTCACTCTTCGCAGTGAGGGATAATCTTTGTGGTTGGTGAGGTACGATCTCTTGAGAGGGATAGGATGTGATTGGTCCTCGAATGGGGACACTCCTCTTGAAATTTGAACGCTTGGTCAAATTAACTGACAATTACCCTGCTCTGGGTTAAGATGTGAGGGTTTGAAAGTATGAAAGAAACTCCTACCTATAGGCTCGAAGTGGCTAACTAGGGACTAACTCCTTATCTCTCCAGTGTTTAGGAGATTTGAAACAATGCCTGTACGTCATCAGCAGGATTTTATCCGAAAGCTTACGATCAACAATTATGGGTATTCAGTTTTCATCATCCTCCCTCTAAGCTTTGCTAAAACAAAAGTGATAGAGAAAGAGAACAAGAGGTGAATGTGTCTGTGCTTTGTAATAAATGAGAAAAATGAGAGAATGCGACATGATTAATTCAGAAAATGCATAATCACTTCATTAATATTACCATTCAAAACGACAATGTTTTAAAACAAGTAGTAAATAACAGGAAAGAAACTACAAATGCAAATGATAAAAATGTCCCAAGGACTGCCAATGTTGAGGATGCCTTCATGCCTGGACCACTGGCTTTAGGAGATGACCCTTGAAGTCTTCAAACTCAAACAGATGAGAGATTGACATGCACAACCAAATTTCCTTCAGGAAAGGATATGTATCCCTTGTCAATCAACTAGTGTACCTTGGCTTGGAAGGCTTTGCAATCTTCGTTTGAATGCCCCATGGATCCTCCATGATATCCACACTGCATATAAGGATTGTACCCAGGAGGGTATGGTTCTGGAACAGGCTTCAGAGACTTGGGCTCTACTAATGAGTTTCGAACCAGATATGACAGAAGTTGACCGTACGACATATGAACTGGATGAAAAGGAGCATTCCTTCTTTCCAAGTTGTTGCGAGGCCTATTCTAATTCTGGCGCTGATTCTGATAACCTCGGCCATGGGCTCGTTGATTTGCATGAGGAGCGACCCAAGGTTTCTGACGTAGTGCCCTAGGAAATGAATGCTGAGAAGATGAAGAACCAAAGGATTTCACCAGTGCACCCAGAGAATACTCAACATCTGCTATGACTGTGTTGATTACATCCTCTTCTTCCCCTTGGGAGTTGCTGAGGGATTTAGTTTCATTATCTGACTGCTTGAGACATCCTGAATTTTTCCACTCTTTAAGCCACCCTCAATACGTTCCCCAATTATTACCAGATCAGAGAAGTTTGTTGTCCCACTACCAATCATTTTATCCATGTACGGTCCTTGCAATGTATCCATGAATAAGTTGACTAATTCTCTGTGTAGAAGGGGTGGTTGCACTCTAGAAGCTAATTCTCTCCACCTCTGAGCATACCCTCTGAAGGATTAGTTGTTTTCTAGAGACAAGCTTTGCAACTGCATGCGACTGGGAGCCATGTCAAGATTGTATTCATACTGCTTCAGAAAACCTTTAGCTAAGTCCAACCATGGTTGGATGCGGTCACTCTCTAACTGCATGTACCAACTTAAAGATGCCCCACTTAATCTGTCCTGGAAATAGTGGATCATTAGCTTATCGTTGCGGACATACGAATTCATTCTTCTGCAAAACATCACAAAATGCTGCCTTGGGAAACTGTCCCCCTTATACTTCTCAAAACTTGGTGCTTTGAAACTTGTAGGTAACACTAGGCCGGGTACCAGGCACATGTCTGAAGCGTTGAGACCAAAAGTATCTTAAACTTCCAAGGCTTTGAGTTTTTCATCCAACACACGATATCTTTCAGCAAACTCAAGAGCTCTCGGGTCCTTAGTTTTCATCACCGGGACCTCCCTTTGAGAATTCGGCATATAGAGATTGCAAGACTCTGATAGTCTGTAGTATCAAGAGAAGAGGGATGTCTACTTCGATCAGCAGACTATTCATGTAAATTCTGATTTTCGATAGAGAGCTGCACAGACTGAGCTTGAGTAAGGTTGTTCACTTGTGGAAGATCCTCGTTAAGCAGAAAACCATACAGTGGATTAGTCGTCATAGTAAAACCTGGTGGGAGATCAACATTTTGGAGGTTATTCCTTGACATGACTACCAACAGCTTCCAACTTGACCTTACTTCTTGACACTCCTTGCTCCTGCTTCAAACACTTTGTCGTCTATCAACAGTCACCACTTATTCAGAATGAGTACCTGGGAATCAACAGGCTGGCCATAGACAAAGGCAGGATGAGAGTTCTGGCCGGTTGAGGAATGATATGCAAAATGATGCAGATGTGTATGCAAATGCAATGCAGTAGACATGGGATCAAAGTTTCCACAAACTCTGAATAAGTGTTGTGATGTTGACTGAATAGGTTCAAAATTTTGCTTTGAAGAGAATACCGGAATACCAAAATACTGAATAACCAGAATACCAGGCTGATAAGTTCACACTGATAAGAAAACACGAATATCGGGTTGGTTGAAGGTAAAAGTTACCTGCAAACATGTAAACACCCGACCCCTCTCACATGTGGGTTCTAGAAAAATCGCGGATCCTCAGCTTCACGGGCTCTCAGGTCGAGAAATGATGATACGTTCATCATTTCTGGTTTAGCATCATCACCAATCGAGGAGGCCTCAACAGATTTCCCTCAAAAAGGTCGCCCTATGATAAGTTCCCAGCTTTGGGTCCTCAGATCAAGAAGCATAATGGGTTTGCCATTTTTGGTCTGCCATTATTACCTCTTGGGAGGAGTACCTCAACTGAGTCCTCGGGGAATGGCCTCCAGAGTCGACAGCTCCCAAGGTTAACACCCTGAAATGTACAAGACGCGCAAATTAGAATATCTCCCAAGAAAACCTCGTCTGGATGTGGATTTCGTGTAAACCAAACGTACCAAGATGCTACGTAGGCCACAGTACTTTCCACTCTAGTCCTAGGTGTATACTCAAGCCTGGGTATTGGGCTTATCTTTCATGAATCCAACCCGCCCAACAACACAACAGTAGCAGAGCAATATGATAACAGTAATCAAATGCAATAAATGCAGTAAAATACAGTAATATACAATATATAATGCACAACAGTAAACACCCAATGAAATGAAAACAGACAAGCGTTAGGATTGACTCACATAGGGAACCAGAGACTCTGGGTTCGGTCCTCAGCAGAGTCGCCAGATGTTGCAACTACAAAAAAACAACTAGCGGAGACAAAACAGAAGAATCGCCATCGAACGTTATTTATCCCAACGCCGGGAAAGGAAACAATCAAAGAAAACCTAAACAGAGGGAAAGACATGGTCATTGCAACCATAGTCCGGGTTCGGGAGTCAGTTACGCGAGGGGAAGGTATTAGCACCCCCACGCGTCCATCGTACTCGATGGGATCCACGCTTGTTGTCTAATCAAATCGTAAGTTATCTAAAGCCTACTGCTAAACGGAAACAAAAAGGGAAAACAAAAACGGAAAAAAGAGACTCGATAGGACATCGCCGTCCTAGGCCTACGTATTCCCTAATGCAATGGGAAAGTCAGAGTCAACGTAGTTCAGAGGACTACGCACTAAAGAGGGAGGCTTCTCGCCAAGACATCTCCATCTTGTGCCTACGTATCCTCAATCGGACGAGAGAGAGGAAGTCAGAGCAGTCGTAGTTCGACCCACAGGTCGGTAAGTGTTTTTTATGAGCGACGATAGGTTCACGTCTTGCAGTTAGGGTCGATGCCTATTTGCGACAAAACGGAGGTAACGTGCTCTTTTCTGAAAATGATTTGAAACCCAACAATCCAAAAAGATTTGAACTTGTTTTGTGTTTTTTAGACAGAAGTGGATTGAAGTTAGTTTAAAACTCGCATTGCACTAAAGTATATGACATAGGAGCGAATGCATCGCAAATCGACCCAAGACGGGATGTCTGCTAAACACTCTAGAAAAATGAAGGGAAACCCCCATTCTTCATTTCCCATGTACTTAAGGCTCATGGCGCATAATACTCATTGTATTTATTAAGTGTTTTAGACTTGCTATTGAGATGAGAGAAGAAGACTCAAAGTTGAAAAGGAAAACACTAAGGGAGACTAGGTCCTAATGTTATCATGCAACGATCGCCCTATAGTTGAGGTAAGAAGGGGAATCCTACCTAATGTTACCATGCAAAGATTAAATCCTAATGTCTATCCTACTCCAAGCTTAATCGAAGATTAAGTTGGACTAGGGAATCCTAAGGGAACATACAAAAGCGAACCAAAACCAAGAAAATAAACAAAAAAACAACAGCTACAACAGCGCTCCAGCACCTGCACATCGGTAAAAACCAGCCAACACACCAAACAACATTCAACAGCTCATGCTTTCAGCACAAAGTAGGCGTAAAAAGCAAACGACATCACATACAACAGCTCACATACAAAGGGATAGCAGTGGATTTACAACATGACATGTGTTCGAATATGATTCAAACATGGCATAACGAACATGAATCAAACATTTCACACTCTTCAATCAATCATGATCACAATCATACCACAAACTATGGTAAACAATCTTTGAAAACATCATGAAAGAGTGCACATCATTTGAAATTTGAACAATTAACTCAAGCATGCATTCCACAGAATTGAAAGCAAACAAGTATGTGCACCACAACTCTAGCAACGTAAGCAATAATCCACAATCAACAACGTCAAGAAGTGTGTGCCACATGTTCATCGTATCAAGAAAGCAACAATGAAAGCAATGAATATTCATCAATGAAAACCAAAAGTCGCGTGTCAGAAAACCGTGTTCATACAATGGTGTGAGGGGTAACAACATCAAAACAGTTCACAGATAGGAATCATATCAATTCATGAATATTAAAAGTGGAATGGAATCAAAACATGCTAAAAAATGCACAAAAATCACAATCTGCATCAGTGTTAATCGATTAACCAATTGCATTGCAATTTGGTAATCGATTAACATCCAAAAAACAACAAAATTACACAGGTCAATCGATTAACCAATTTGCACTGCAAATGGTTAATCGATTAACCCTGTACCAGTAGCAGAAAATCAAGTTTCAAAAGCACTTTTCAGTAGCAAATGACTTAATCAAACATCCAAATGATCATGTAATCAAATACACACGAACTTCACACCAAATATCAGTAATCAAACACCAATTTCATCAATCAAACAACAAGATCATGATCAAATTCAAGCAAATTGATCAAAACACATTAAAGACCATGGATCTACATTGCATAAGTTTAAATTAAGCAAGATTAAGCATAGATCTAGAAATTACTAACCAACAAAGCTGAGAATTGCTTTGGTAAGTGTTGTTAAGCTGCAATTAACAGATCCAAGCAAGAAATCCAAGGATCTATGAACTCCTTGCAAGCAAAAGCTGGAAATCCAAGCAACAAGCTAACAATACTTCAAAATCACTTCCAATAAGCACTTCTGAAATTCCAGATCTAGATCCAAACGAAAATCACCAATGGAAAACAACAATGGAGTGGTAATGAGAGGCTTTAGCTCAAGAATTAACAAGTTCCAATGAAGAACTTGTTAACCTCTATAGAAGAGCTCTAAGTGAGGTTGAAAATGGAGGTTGAGAGTGAAAATGTGAGAGAGAATTCTAAAAATTGAGAGGGAATTATGAGTGAAAAATGATGATTGATGGTGAGGTTTGGAATTAATTTGGTTAAATAACCCCTAGGTTAGGAGTTAAGTTTGGGTTTGGAATGAGGTTTACTGAGTGGAATGGAAAGTGGAAATTGAATTTGGAAAGGGAATGTGGAATTAGAGTGGAAAATGTTGGAAGGAATTTGAATTTTGGGTGGAAAATTGGAATCCTCTCTAGATCCTTCTACTGGTGTGAAAATTGAATTGGTGATTAATATTTGGAATAAAAAATGCAGCGCTGAAAACTGAGGTATCTGGGTAAATTTTTCCTTGGTTAATCGATTAACCCATTTTAGTGCAAAATGTGTTAATCGGTTAACACAAGGGAAATTTGAATTTGGCGCCTTTTGGAGGGAAACTTGGATATTCACCCATTTCCACCTGTTCTGAGCCACGTTATGCCTCTGAAATTTGTCATTTGATATTACCACTGAATCGTGCCTGAAATATACTGTGAACTCCTTTCCGCACTTGAAATGACCTATTGAAAATAATTGTCCGGTGCTGAATCACTGATAAAAAATAACCATCGGGACTTCTGGTGATCAAATCATCCAGTGAGCAAAATAAATGCTCAAAAAGATTTTGAAAACTATCTGTTAGGCTCTGAATATTCCTGAAAATACCCCCTGAACTAATGACACCATGAGCTGCTGGATAATACCTTGATCTCATGTCTAAGAGAACCATCCAAATGCGTAATGACAATGCAGAATGAAAAGAAACACAAGCCAGTTAGAACTAAGAACAGAAGGGCAATTTTGGGGTGCTACATGTCGGCATCAACATACGAAAAGGATGAAAGATGGCTCACCAGCATGGCTTGCTCGCCTCCAACAATTACTAGCTTGTCATTCTTAACAAATTTCAATTTCTGATGAAGAGTCGAAGTCACTACCCCAACTTCATGAATCCAAGGTCGGCCAAGCAGACAACTATAAGTAGGACGAATATCCATTACTTGAAAAGTAATTTGGAAGAAGCACGGTCCTATTTTGATTGGAAGATCAACCTCTCCAATCACAGTTTTTCGAGATCCATCAAAAGCTTTAACCACAACCCCACTATACCGCATGGGAGCACCTTGGTACGAAAGCCTCGACAAAGTAGATTTTGGCAACACATTCAGGGAAGAGCCGGTATCAACCAGCACATTGGAAAGTACATCTTCCTGACAGTTCATAGATATATGTAAAGCCAAATTGTGATTTCTCCCCTCCTCATATAACTCTTCATCACAGAAACTCAAATTATTGCATGTTGTGAGGTTGGAAACAATGCCATCAAACTGATTAACAGTCACATCATGTTCAACATATGCTTGTTCCAATACCTTCTACAAAGATTCCCTATGAGCTTCAGAATTTGTCAATAGGGACAACACTGAAATCTTGGACGGGGTGTGCAAGAGCTGATCTACCACACTGTACTCACTCTTCTTGATCAATTTTAGAACCTCATCCTCATAAACCTTCTTATTCAAACCACTGGACTGACTGGAAGTATCGACATTATTCTCATCTTGAGGTCGCTTGCCAGCAACAACATTCTCCACAATCTTTGGAGGCTCAGAAGCAAAGACACGACCACTCCGGGTTACTCTACTCACATCAGCGATGCTTACCACAGAAGACAAATAAGGAATGGGGACTTCCTTACCATCTTCTACCATGGTCGCATTGTACTTATATAGAACAACCTTGTCAGATTCATAGGGTACTGGACTGGGCAGCTGAATAACCAAAGGTGTAACAGCGGTCTTTCGTCTGCAACTCGTTCAGGAATATTAAAGTGTGGCACAATAACATTCACCTCATTATGATATTCATCTCTTTTAGCAGTGACCTCAATCAAATTCTGATCCATCATCCCTTGAATGTCCCTCTTTACTATCACACAACCACGCGGGTTTACGGAATTGATGCAACAAGCTGCATAATCATGATCAATATCATGGTATTCACTCAAAAGTGCATGCATTTCCACAAGAGATCTTCGAATCCAACGGATATCAAAATTTTTGAATGTACTGGGACAACCATAAACCATATTGACAGATGCCTTACCATGATTGGGCAACGGATTCGATTGCACATTAGGGTTAGAGTCTTCGAAGGACAAAATACCACTTCTAACCAATCTTTGCACTTCCATCTTCAATGGATAATAGTTCTCAGTATCATGCCCAGCTCCACCTTGATGAAAAACACAATGAGCTTCGGGCTTATACCACCACGACGAATCCTTTGGAGCAGTAGGTGGTGCACGGGTCTGAACAAGATTCTTTTGAATTAAACCAGGAAGCAATTCTATATAAGTCTTCGAAATCAGATCAAAATCCTTCTAATAACGGCCGTTGATTGTTTTGTTGATTAGAACATTTTTGATGAGCAGCTTAAACAACAGGAGTTGAATTGATAACAGGTGTAACAGATGCAACCTGCTGCTGACACCGATTATTTTTACCATAACTCTTTTTGCATCCTCCATGGGAAATAGCATTGGTCTCACCTTCTTTCTTCTTGGCAAGTCCTCCACCATATTTCTTGGAGTTTCCAGGAGAATTACCATCTTTGACAATCGTCCCTCACGGAAACCTTCTTCTAATCTCATCCCCATATTAACCATCTCGGTGAAATCACTCGGGGCACTAGCAATCATACACTCATAATAGAAAGGACTCAGAGTTTTTCAGAAAGATTTTAGTCATCTCTTTTTCTTCCAAAGGAGGATAAATCTGAGCAGTAATCTCGTGCCACCTCTGCGTGTATTCTTTGAATGTCTCCTTATCTTTCTGAGCCATTGCTCGAAGCTGGTCACAATCGGGAGCCATATCTACATTATACTTATACTTCTTTACAAAAACCTCACCCAAGTTTTTAAAAGTGCGAATTCGAGTACTGTCGAGTCCCATATACCATTTCAAGGCTGCACTAGACAAACTATCTTGAAAGTAGTGAATGAGAAACTGATTATTATCAATCTGAGTTGACATCTTACGAGCATACATAGTCAAATGACTCAATGGACAAGAATTACCCTTATACTTTTCAAAGTCATGGACCTTGAACTTATGCGGGATCTTCGCATTAGGAACCAGGCATAACTCATGAGAATTTTTTCCAAAATGTTCTTTACCCCTCAAAGCTTTGATTTCTTTCTTCATTTCAGCAAATTGATCTTGAATTTCTTCTATTCTATCATAAGCATCGACATTCTCGCTCGGAGTAGTGTGGAAAACCTGCTCTTCACCAAAAGGGACGGTATGAACCACTTGAGGTGGTACAGACATCACAGGCTGGATAATAGGAACAACTGGAACTTCAGGAGGTGGTGGTGGTTGATAACCTTTAGGAACAAAGTTATGAGGCATGCCCCAGGGGAAGCCAAGAGGCATGGAGTGTTGAGGTACACTGCAGGCGCCATAGAGATGGGCGTAGAGACAATCTCAGAAATGACTGTCCTTTGCACAGAAGTCGAAAGCGGAGGAGGAGGGGGTGGCTGATTCTGAGCAGCCACCAATGCTTCTATCCTAGCAGTGAGTCTCTCCAAACTATCCTTCAAAGTTGTCACTTCCTCACAAAGCTTACGGTTCTCTTATTGCAATTGATTCATCTTCTTCTTCAGATTAGCCCGAGTATTATATTGGTACGACAGCTTGGCTGAATGAAGACCAAGAGAAACAAATAAGACACCTGGAAAAAGGCAAGAAACAATGCAAAAGAAGTGAATGTAAATGCAAAGCCTTCAAGGAACTTCAAAGATATAAAGCAAATATTGCAAACATTATATTGAGACAACACATTGCAAAATACTGAAAATCTCATTTTATTGATAATGGAAAAGGATTACAACTTTTGGAGTACATTTTCAAGAATCCCAATCAAAACAGAAGATAATAGAAAGCTAGAAATTAGGAATCCTAAGAAATCTCATAAGAAGAAGATCCTTCTTGCAGCTTCTTACTGAGCTCTTTGATCTGGTCCTTCATCATAGTCTTCTCAACTACGAGCTTGTCGACAACCAACTTCCAAGCAACTGAGGTAGAAGGAGCATCTGAACTCTGAATGCTAGAGGAAAATAAATCCTCTTGCACTTTTCTCTTTTTGTTATCCATTTGAGCTTTAATCTCAGATACCTTCAAATGAGTAGCTTTAGCAATATCTTGATGCTTAGGAGTCTCTTCCAAACCAGAAAAAGGGACTCGATCTGGGATAGGCAACCTATGTAGACCAGAATACTCCTCAAGTGTGGGCATGAGTTGGTAATCAGGGAACGTAAAACAGTGGTACACCGGATCATAGAACTGAATCAGAGTAACCAAAACTCCGTTTACCATATCGATCTTCAGAAGAGACAACAACCTTCCATATCTATCTTTGAAAGCCTCAGGATCAGCAACCAAAGACCCTAGCTCTCGCAGACCTTCTAACTTAGGACTCTTGAAAGTGTACATCTTAGTGTTCCTTCTTCCAAAATCCATGGTGAAAAATCCCTACAATGTTTGCAACAAACATCTTTAGGTTCCTTGAAGACTTGGTCAAAATGATGCTATGAATGCATGGATGCAACACCCACAAACAAGATCACACAAAGCACACAGGTTCAAAGGTTCGAGTCACGAGCATGGAGTCAAGGGACAAGAACCAACCCTCAATGGTGTGTACTAAGGTTTTATCAGCACCTATAGAACAAGGTTCTAAAAAGTTCCCAGAGTCCTTAATCCTTTTTTGGATATTACTAGCACGCCGATTACTCGGGAATCAGTAATATTCTCAAGAGAACCTCGTCTGAGTGTAGTATCGCGTATCAACTATTTCAGGTTTACACCCTCATAGTCACTGCACTACGTCCTAATTGGCCAAGTTGGATTAAAGGAATGTTAAGGTCCCCAGCTTCTCAGGCTCCCAGGTCGAAAATAGCAATGTTTTCACGATTACTCGATCGACATATACCATCCTCAAAGGGGGCTCCACTGATTGGTGGGTTCTCAAGTTCACTTGTTTAGGATTACTCCCTAGAAGATTCCTTGACTATACCACCGCCTATCATAAGAGGTCTCAGATCCGGGTATAAGATCTATCTCACCTCTCAAGATCACCCAAATAGAACATCCAATAACAAACAAATCAAACAAAAAGCGATAAATAAATCAAAGTAGGCTAAACCCACTAAGAACCAGAGATCCCCAGTAGAGTTTGTGTTTGTCTCTGTCTTTTCTAGTTTTTTCTTGAAGATCCCGTTTGAACTCTTCAACATAAGAAATTCCCAGAAAATCTTTTTTATTGGATGTATATCCTTTTGTTTCAAATTGATCCCCAGTGGCGATCATATCTTCTTTCTAGTTTCATCCCCAGTAAAGAGTTTGTCCACCCTTTTTTGTTGTCCCCGAAATCGTCTGATCATATATGAACCTGTTGTTCATCTCCCTGGATCTTTCCCTAGTGGAAAATACCTGTCTGAATTTGATCTCTAGTAAGGGTCTTTGGAGTTCTCCTTAGTTTTTTTTCTAATCCCCAGTGACTTCTCAGTCATTCCCCAGGTAGGTATCATCTTTGGGTTGTTGTCCTTTGTCCTTTTTTGTTTTGTTTTGTCAGCATTTTGCACCATCATGTCATCATATCATCATATTAGAAGTTCATGGCATGTCAGCATTTGCATACTTCAGCCTGTCCTTAGCATAGCATTACATCTAAGGGAAAAAAATTTTGGCTTGCTATATTTAAATACTTTTCACCATGATTTCACGAGTATTATCATCGCTCGAGCCATCCGGTGAAGCTATTTAAATAGGGGCAACTGTTATACCCCAAATTTTACCCCTTATATGTCATGACATCTTGCATTTGCATTAGGGTTCAATCATTTGTGCATTGTCAACTAACCATCATAATTTGCTAGTTTGTTCTTTTATTTGAAAGATAGGGTATTGGACAAGGAAAGAACAAGATCTACAAGCCAAACTCTCATGTTTTTCAAGGCTTCCTTAGACAGTTCTTGGCTCAATACATCAATCCCAAGTGCTCACTAGATGGTCAAGAAAGGTGTTTGAACCCATCTGGGTCAAGAAAGTCAACTGAGACTCCAAAAGCTCAATCATTGATCTTGAGGGCTAATCATGAGGTTTTCAAATCACATTCCATAGTCTCATGTGATTGGATCAAGAGAAATCAAAGAGAAACCATAAAATCAGGAGTTGTGGAATTAGGGTTTTGACCTGAGGAATTACAAGGGAATCTTGGTGTAATCAGTCAATGTCTTGGTTGGTTCATCAACCAATTGATCTTACATATATTCAATTGACTTTATTCATCAAGAAATCAAGTGTGTTTGGCTCCCATCACAAGTGCAATGAGTCTCAAGATCATCTGGCCCTAAACTAGGGTTTTTATCAGGAAAAGTCAACCATGCCTTTGACTTTTGGACCAAGGCATGATCCCAAGCCTTGGGACATGATTCCATATGTTCACATACACCCTTGGAAGTCATCTATTGATGTTTGGGAAGTTTGAGAAAGTAGGATCATCAAGGATCACACAGTTGAATTCATGAAGAAATTAGGGTTTTGTCTGAAAAGTCAAACCTTTGACTTTTGGTATCATGGGTCCAAGATGAAGTATTCAAGTCATATTCCATCAAGACATGTTTGATCTTTGAATTTGAGCATGAGAAATCAAGATTTAAGAGGTTTCTTACAAAAAGGGCAAAGTTGGATGATTGAAATTTTTCTGTGTGAAAAACCCTAGTCCTTGTGTGAACTTTGAAGAGTCATAACTTTCAAACCACACATCCATTTTTTGTGATCCAAAGCTAAATTTTAAGCCCTCATCATGAACTTTAAAGTTTATTAGAGGGTCCTACCCTAAAAGAGGCTTAATTTTTAGATTATGAGGCTTGGAAATTTAAGTCAAGTTTAGGACTTAGTGAAATTTCACATTTTTGTCCTAATTTGCAGCCAACTTCAACCACATTTTTCATCATAATCCCTTTGGATTCAAGACTTGGAGTGAACATGAACATTGTAGATCATACTTGGGGCTTTCCAAAAAGTACTAGAACACCCCAATCTAATGAGTGAGTAGGGAGTTTCGAATCCATGAAGTTGAGGTCACAAACTTGAGTTTTAAGCCATGATCATGTTACTTCAAGTTGCAAAACCACTCCAAATCTCCATGATCTCGTGTGACAAACCTCATTGCTTGTTAATTTGGCTTAAATCAAAGAAGTACACATGCTTTTTAAGTGTTATCCAAGTGGTTTAGGCATTATCTCATGAATCTTGCCATTTTTGGCACAAAGGTGACATTGCCATTTACATAAAGCTACTTTAACCAAGTCAACTTGTCTTGAGCCTTGTAATTGTTTCTTCTGCACTTCAAAAAGGTTGTACTGAGAAGCAAGGCCTCTGAGCCTTTTCAACCACCCTAGAGAAGCATGGTACATGGCTTGGAAATGACAAAGTATTTGGAACTACAAGTTTGAAATGCAACCGAGCCAAAAGGTTGAGAACTTAGCCATCTGGTTAGCTTCAAACTCCACACTTTGTCTATAAATAGAGGGCCTCATTAAGCCTCAGAACACACAAGAACTCCCTCTGAGAACCCTCATATCTTCCTCTCCTATAGCTTTTAAAAGAACTCTCAAAACTTGCAAAACCACTGCCCAGATTCATCTCACTCGTGTAACTCACAAATAAACTTCACAATCCTCCTCTAAACACTCTATAGAGCTTGTTTAAAACATCAAATAAGTTCTGTAATACCCCATTCACTATCTACCATTTTCAAGTTTCACTTTGCAAGAGGACACGGGTTTGGTGTTTGAGGTAACTCCCAACCATTTCCGGCACTCTAACCATCACTCCAAGGATCAACAAGGCTAAATAAGACCTTATTTCAATTCTACAACATCATTTGAAGAGGCCTTGGACCTGCTCCAAGAGGTAAGAACTTTGAAACTCTAAGCTCAAGATTCCATGCATGTTTTTGTCCCGTGATTGAAGCAAAGATGTAGTCTTCACTGTGTTTAATGTGTTTGAAGCATTGCTTGCATTACTTGTTTTGAATATGTGTTGTTTTGAATAAATTCTATCTTGTTATGTTGCACTGTTATGGAGAGTTTTGTGAAGCATACGATTATTTTTAGGGTAAGACAATATGACCTTTAGATTCCTTGCAAGAAATGCTTTAATTTTGGTTTTTACAAATTGAAAAATGGTTGAGAAATGAATAAGTTATGTTGATGTAAAATCTGGGAAGAAGAGTGAGTTAGGGCACGAGTGAGAAGAGGAAGAAGGAAAGAAAAGAGAAGAAGAAAGAATGACATGGCGCTGAGTAGGCATGAGGTGGCGCTGATGTGTCCATTTCCTAGTATGTACAACATATATATTTTCCTTGTCATATAGCGATTGGATGAGAGCGTAGTACCACTAGTCAAGGAGGAGGGTTTAAGTGTGTTTGCAATGCCAAGGACTAGGGTTCGAATCCCCCTAGGAGTGTGCAAAATATCCGGTTGTGAGATCTAAATCCATAACCAAATCCAAATCCATTTAAGATATCCAGATATAATTAAATGGTTATTAACCAGTGTAATTATTAATGGTGGGTTATCCAACCATATTTTATTTTTGGATCCGGTTATTATCCAAAATCCAAATGTTTTAATTCAATTATAATGTTTTTTTATTTTTGAATAAAAATTTAAATTTTTTAGGAAAAAAAATATTCTTTTTGAAAAAAAAATTGTAAAATAAGTATAAAATAGGATTAATATGTGCTTTTAATTTTTTTTTTGTCATTAAATTGAATATTGTACATTTGTTTGAAAGAATTGGACTCAAAAAGCTAAGTGTAGCGCGAATTTTTGCGTGGTTGCGAAGCACTATCGCTTTTGGGTACTACAGTTCGATTCATTTTTTATCCTATTGAAGCTGATAGGTTATTTTGCTAAGAACACGGTGTATGGACTAATGGTGAGGTTTTTGGTAGGATGCTAGGACTTGGTGCTTTTTGGGTTGATATATGGGGGATACTAGATTTTGGTTTTTTTTATTAGTGTGCTCGCTAAGATTTTTTTCAATCTTATGCCTACGTATTCTCGTTCAACGAAACAGGGAAATTAGAGCGATCGTAGTTCCTCCCATAGAATGGGAGGAAAAGGTGTTTTGGTGTCTTGTTTAAAGCCCAAGACATGAAGCTAAAGGTGATTTGTATCTTGTTCAAAGCCCAAGATGTGAAGCTAAAGGTGTAGAGAGAGTTTGTCATCTCTAAAGGGGCGTTGTTGATGTTTGTATGCTGTGAGCAAGGCACAGGTTTGATGTCAAAGGGTTAATTGACTCAACCGAGGTTTTCCATATACAAAGCCTAAGAGAAGGCGATTGACCCAACAAGAGGGTGACTCAACAAGAGAGTGCTCGTATGTGTCTTGTACGAAGCCGAAGACGAAGGCTAAAAGGTTTTGACTCAATAAGAGAGTCTTTTATCTGTCTTATATGAAGCCTAAGATGGAGGCTAAAAAGATTTGACTCAACAAGAGAGTCTTTTATACTCAACAAGAGAGTGATTCGATGTCTCGTACGAAGCCTGAGATAGAGGATAAAGGGGAAGTGACTAAACAAGAGAGTCTTTTATACTCAACAAGAGAGTGTTTTAGTATCTCGTATGAAGCCCGAGATGGAGGCTAAAAAGGAAATGACTCAACAAGAGAGTCTTTTATACTCAACAAGAGAGTGTATTAGTATCTCGTTCGAAGCCCAAGATGGAGGCTAAAAAGAAAATGACTCAACAACAGAGTCTTTTATACTTAACAAGAGAGACTGAAAAGGTTAGCTCCGCTAGGGGAGAATCATTGTACAAAGCCCAAGAGGAGGCTAACTGTGCGGGTAACTATTTCAGTCTAGTGACAGGTCCAGTATGTTGGATAAAAGAGAAAATCAGTTCTTATGAAGGAAAGATTAATGGTATTGTTGTGCTTTGGTATTGATCAGAAGATCAGGGTTATTTCCTGTTCTTTAAGGAAATGGAAAATCCAAAGGTTA
The DNA here is from genome assembly GCA_022829125.1 of Lathyrus tuberosus. Taxonomy (NCBI): domain Eukaryota; kingdom Viridiplantae; phylum Streptophyta; class Magnoliopsida; order Fabales; family Fabaceae; genus Lathyrus; species Lathyrus tuberosus. Next base: position 14,189,867 of record JALAZF010000116.1, read on the forward strand.
TTGAGACTGTCCAAATCTACTGGTGTTTTGAGAAATCGATTCTCAGATAGCAAGTGATCTTTGTATGATGCCCAAGAGAAGGTTGGTATGTTAAGGGATGAGGGTCAACCCATTAACTGGTCTGACACTTGACTCAGACAGACAGCTCTAGCAAATCAATGACTAGGTTCTGTTCCTATACCTGTAGAGGTCTCTGGGTCCTTGTACTAAGCCCAAGAGAAGGCATGAGAGCTTTTAAGAAGCCGAAGGGTCCTTGTACAACGTCCAAGAGGAGGCAGAGATACTTTTAGGAAGCCTGTGGGTCCCCAAACCCCGAGAAGTTCAAGACATGTTATTCACCGAGAATAGATCAAGCCAGGAAAGTTTGAGAATTTGGAAGAAACTCTTGAGATGCTATTCACGGAGAATAGATCAACTCTGGGGAGTAGAGTCTCTTTGACGATTTCTAAGAGTGACAGTCTGAGAAAGGGTTCACCGAGAATGCTGCCTTTCACGTCTCCATATTGTTTAACCCCAAGAGGAGGGAAGACTGTGTCTGGTAATCCTATGGGGATCTAGTTTTGTTTCTATTTAAGAGTGACCAACAAGCTTTACCTAGTGCTAGACGTAGTTGCCGAGGAAAACTCTAAATAACTATACTAGTATTACACAGTTGATATTTGACAAGTATATAAAAGTTTGTGAAAGAAGACTTACAGTGAGCAGCCCCACAATACAGTTATATATATGAAAGCGGATAAAGAAAGCGGGTAAACACTTACTCGGTTGTAGAGCCTCCATGCTGTTTTGTTAGTTGTTCAACAAAGAAAGCTTTGATAACAATATTATATTCTAAATCAAAGGAGAAAGTGCTTTGAAAAGTTTGTTGGGGCTTATAGCTCAAGGAGAGGCCCAAGGTTTAACGATGATTGCACCATGGTTTTGTAAACTGTACAGAGTGACTTATACAATAAGTGAGCCCCACAAAGTTTTTATGTACAAAGCGGGTTTGGGTCTTAAATTCTATTAGAGGCCCAAAGTGTTTTTGTACCAGTGATGGGGCTTACAGCTCAAGGAGAGGCCCAAAGTGTTTTGTCGTTTTGAAATGGCGATCGCGCCGAGATTTTTGAAAACGCAGTGGGTGTTATACAATGACTGAGGCCTAAATCATTTTGGTTTCAAAAAGGGGTTGGTGTTACACTCTATTAGAGGCCCAAAGATGTTTTAGTTTTCAAGGGGGATTGGGTATTACACTCTATTAGAGGCCCAAGGTGTTTTAAGAAAAGAAATGGGGCTTATAACACGAGGGTAGGCCCAAATGATTTTTGTTTGAAAACGGCGATCGTGCCGAGGTTTTTGAAAACACAGTGGGACTTATACAATGACTGAGGCCCAAATCATTTTGGTTTCAAAAAGAGGTTGGGTCTTACAATCTATTAGAGGCCTAATGGGTTTTTTGAAAAAGATTTGTGAGGGTGAAAATCAAAGAAATCCTAATCTTGTTTTCCTTTAAAAGTAAATATTTAAAGAAAATCAATAAAAATGATAAAAATACCATATAAGTTTGAATAAACCACTTGTGATTTTTGTTTAAGGTTTGAAAAATGAGGTTTTAATCACAAGATGAATTAAAACTCATTTGGTTTTGATTTTCAAGGTAAATATTCACTTTTAAAATGTTTAAAAACAATTAAAAATGAATTTATTCACAAAAATAATAATTATATTAAATAAATAATATAAACTTGATTTTTTTATGGAATAAAATATTTCAATATTTTTATTATTTTTTGCAAAAAGAACCAATAAAAAATAAATAAAATTGAGGGAGTTATTAATTTTTCAAATCATTAAAAATAATATAAAAATAATAAAATATGAAAAAAAAATGAAAAAGTGGTAAAAAAGAGAATCTGGGGCGAGGGGGATTCGAACCCCAGACCTCTTGTGTATAGGGTGTGCGCCTTACCACTGGGGTGGTGATACGTCCGTTGATTGAAACACAACCACAAATATACAAGGCTTGCCTTGTTTTTGGCCTGGCCCAAGGCAAGGCAAGGCAAGATTTTGGTCAGAAACGTGATGGCCATAACTTTCTCATTTCTCCATGGATTGGGACAAAATTTAGGTCTATCCTGCCTAGAATTTCACAAGGAAACCAATGGTGGTGGTGTTTTTTTTTTTCAGATCATGCTCCTATTGAAAAACCCGATAGTGGTTTTGAAATAGGCCATGATTTGCATTTTCTATGCTACCTCTTGGTACAGGTGTGAATTACATAATAAATTGGTGCAAACACAACACATATAACATGTAGAAGAGAAGCATGATCAGTGGACATCAAAGCAAAGCATGATTCAAAGAATTCAAGTTGTGATGCGTACCTCTTTTTGGAGCTTTTGTCCAATCTGTCAAGTACCTTGTTCCAGAAATGATTTGATGCTTTGGGCACACTCAAATGATCTCCTAGAAGCTTTTAGGATGGTTGGAATCAGCTGGAAACCTCAGGAACAAGTTTGAGCTATTTCTTGAAAAAGGGGCAAAAGTGACCAAAATAGCAACTCCCTCAAATGGTGTTCCAGATGTGTAGAACCATTTGGGACAGTTCAAGGATGATATTTGGAGTGTGTTTGAGGTTTTATCTGGTTTGGAAAGTGACTGAATCAAGACATGGCTTGAAAAATGCACAAAAGTCCAATTTTGAGGTTTTGAGAGGTGACTTTGTCATTTTGGTGTTACAGGTCACTTGTGAGTGTTTGGATCACCTCTATATGATGTTTATGAGGTGTGTGTGTGTGATTGGTTTGGTTGGAATAGCTCTCAAACTCAAAACCCGATAGTGACTTGCTTTGGAAGGTAAATTTGGAAGTTAGAAGGTGATTTTGAGGAAAGCATTTGTTTGATGGCTTTGGTGTACTCAAACTGATCACAAATGAGCTCTATTTATAGTAGAGCAAGTTTGTTTTGGGAGCAATAGTGATTGGCAACTGCAGCAGAGGTTTGGCCAATGTTGATTAATAGGAATCCAAGTCTCCTCTAGCCATTGACTAGAGGTTAGGGCACAGGCTGCTGGTTCCATTGGTCTTGGATAAGTCTTGACTGAATTCAGTTGGGAAGGGCTCAGTCCATGCCACCTTGGTGTATCCATTAAATGCTCCAAACCAAAATTGGAGTCTTGTTCCTCTTTTAGGCATTTCTAGGTTTGGCATGCTACTTTTGGTTCCAAAGACTTGGGAGGCTGATGGATCAATGTTTGTCCCTCCTTGGTCTCCCCCTGAGGTGTTCAGATGGATAAGTGTGTTTGTCATTTGCACAAATTTGGCAAATCGAGCAAAATGCACAAATCTTCCTTGCTTTGACAGTTTTCAGCAAGGCATATTGCCATTGTTATATCTCATGGCTCAAGTGGACTTTGATGGAGTTCTTGGCCATTTTGGAAAGCCCTCATATGATACAACAACTGTTTGATCATAGTTGGTTTTGATACCTTTTGGATCCAAGTGAAAAATGCCCCTACATTTGGAAAAAAGTGAAGGCAGATTCTGACTTAGTGAAAATTTCACTAAGTGTTGGAAAAAACTGACATTTTCACCTTTTGTGATTTTGATCATTCCATAACTTAAAATCCATGAGGAATTGGAATGAGTTGTGTTTGAAGCTTTTGTAGAGTGCCATGAGAGCTACAAATGCAGCTTTGAATGGGGAGAAATGGCCTTGTGGTTTAGGAGTTATGATCCTCTAAAGTTGGTACCCTAGCCACTTTGTTCCATAACTTTGAAAATTTTCTAAGTTTTTATGGTTACCCCTTTTACAAGTTATCCCACTTTTCTTGATTTTTATTGATGAATGATGATTCCAACCACACATTAACATCATTTTAGGGTCAAAGAACCATAATTGTGAAAAATCTCAAAAAGTCAAAGTTTGACTTTCGTGCACAGTTGACTTTTTGTCAGATGAATTCCAAACTGTGCGATCCTCTATGAAATCAATTCCTTGACCTAAATCAAACTTGATGGATTGATTTCATAGGTGTTATAGGGTGTATTGAATCATGTCCCAAGGTTTGGGAGCAAGCCTGGGTCAAAAGTCAAAGGCACAGTTGACTTTTTCTGTGAAACCCTAACTGTGGTTCTGATGAACCTGAAACTTGGGAATCAAGCTTCTTGGATCAATCCATTATTGCAAATGGATCAATGTGGTGTGTTGAAGATCCTCAAATTATTTCTTGAGGTCTTGTCTCATGTTTTGTCCCAAAATTCAACTTAGGGGTGAATTAGGTCAAGAAACCCTAATTCCTGATTTTTAGTGAATGCATCCCCTGAAGCCAAATTGACTTGATAATTGGGTCCATGAGGTTCTATGGAGCTTATTAGGTTATGCTTTGAAGTATTGGCTCATGCCCAGAGGAAAATTTCCATCTGGAGGCCTTGGTCGACCAAAACCCTTAATTTGGTGACAGTGGCGATCTTGAGGCTTAATCCACCTAGAATGCTGCAACCTTGTGCTTGATTCTTGCTGTGGAAGTCCTCTTTATCCATTGTGGGTGTTTGAGAGGTTAGAAAAGTTGAAGATCATGTCAATTCTTGATTGATCCTTTGCCTAAGTGCTCTGAGAGGGCTTGAAACCCTAATTTTTTATAGTAGTGAATGCTCACCCATCTTTGGGCAGACTGATGAGGCATGATGGTTCATCCATATTGTGATGATGATTTGCTCAATGATGGGAAATCTAAGTGGTCAAAATTTGGGGTATGACAGATGCCCCTATTTAATCTTCTTGGACCCGAAACTGTGAATGGCGAAGGCATTCGGGCATTCGGGGTGCAAGAGGATTAAATATCGGAATATCCAAAATTTTGATGGTGTTTAGGAATGGTAGTTCACGCATCCTTCTTCTTTTTCTAAGCAATGATGCTTAGAAAAGGTAAACTTCCCCTCGATCCTGGTCTTCAGCCAAGGAACTGGTCTCAGTTTCTGATGTAAACTTCCCCTCGATCCTGGTTTCCTACCAAGGAACTGGTCTAAGTTTCTGAAATAAACTTCCTCTCGATCCTGATTTCATACCAAGGAACTGGTCTAAGTTTCTGAAATAAACTTTCCCTCGATCCTGGTTTCCTACCAAGGAACTGGTCTAAGTTTCTGAAATAAACTTCCCCTCGATCCTGGTTTTCAGCCAAGGAACTGGTCTCAGTTTCTGATGTAAACTTCCCCTCGATCCTGGTTTCCTACCAAGGAACTGGTCTAAGTTTCTTTTGTCAATAAACTTTCTTGACAAGGGACGATATGTGTAGCGATTTTCCTCAAACATCTCGCCAAATTTTCCTGGGGAGATGCCATTTGACAGAAAAAAATTTGATGTCAGACTTGCTGGGGAACCCAGTCGTCTGAGTTGTAGAGGTGTACAAACTTCTCTGTTGGAGACGCCATTTGTCGACTCTATTGGGGAAAACGAGTCTCTCGAGATACTGTTTCCGCTTGGGGATATTGCATCATACTTTTCTCAGGAATCTTCTCGGAGAAATGCCATATGATGTGATCCAATTTTGAGGTGCTGATGACCTTTTCGTCAGCGGTTTTTTTGGGGAAAAACTGTTGCATTGTCGAATCTCTGATTAAGAGGCTTTCGCTGGGGATTTTCCTTAATCCGGGAAAGCGAAGACATCATCTTCAATGGCGAAGAGTGACATTTGTTGAAGGTTCTCTGGTCTTTCGGTGGTTCAAGTTATCAAAGTGGTCAAGGCCCAACTTCATCCCAGAAATAAACTGGGGGAGAGAGATCGTTCAGACGCAACATTTCCTGACGAGGAAAGAACTGACAACTCGATTGACAAGAGGACTTTTATCACTAGGGGATAAGACCAACTAGAGTGATAGTGATGCAATATGAATGTAAATGCAAATCAATAATGCATGATGTATGTATGTATATGCTGACAAAACTGACGCGACATACAAACTAATAGATGAACATGTTTGGATACTCGGCCACTGCTGGGACGAAGAAATACCGCGGGTTCAAGATAGCAATTCTGCGTTGCTTAGGAGAGATATTCCCTGTCGGGGACAACCATTGGTCGGGCTTAGGAGGTAAGAACTCTTCCGGGGGTATCATATGGGAAAGTCGCATCTGATACAGCTGATCCTTCATTTAGGCACATTGGTTTAGAAGGAGTACTTTGATTCTGCACTTTGAAGCTCGATTACTTCTAGAGAAGCGATCGATGTTCTTTCGATGTTCAACAATCAAAAGAAATTGCCATCTTTATTTTAAAAGCATAAAATTTTGACAAGTAAATTCATTTTTGTTTTATTTCAAGAATCGTTGATCATGTTAAAATGTCGTTCTATAAAGCTAAAACAAATAAGAATTGCAAACAAAAGCACAAAGGCTCAAATTTTATTGATAGGATGGAAATCAGCCCAGCGCGTGATCCCATAGAGTATTTACAAAGTTTAGAAAATGGTTATTTAAGGGAAAAGGGCTACATTGAAACATAACGACCACTATCCTTCTACCAACTTTGAATTTCGGACATCCTGAGCTTCTGTCGAAGATGACCTTGACTGGATTTCTGGCGGACGGTGTAACTGCTGCTGAGGGACTTGCCCCTGTTGAACATAGTTACTTCCCATTATCCCTAACTTTTGCCTGGATTGTACTGTGATGTTTCCAATCCACCGGGATGATTTTTTATTATGTCTCTAATTTTTGCCTGGACCGCCCTTTCAGGTTTTCAATCCACCGAGACGTTTTATTTTTTAGTTTAGGCGAAGTATTTCTTGACTACATCAACATTCGTGGGGTAGGAAAATTCCTCTCCGTCCATGGTTGCAAGTCTCAAGGCACCGCCTGAGAAAGCTTTCATGACCACATAGGGGACGTCATAATTCAGAGTCCATTTGCCCCGAGAATCAGTGAGAAATGATTGTATCTTTTTTAGCACAAGGTCTCCTTTCCTGAAGACGCGAGGTCAGACATTTCTGTCAAACTCCCTCTTCATTATTTGTTGATACAACTGACCGTGGCATAGTGTCGTGATTCGCTTTTCTTCGATCTGATTCAGTTCGTCGTATCAACTTTGACACCATTCAGCTTCTGTTAGCTTAGCTTCCATCAATACCCGGATTGATAGGATCTCTACTTCGATGGGGAGCACTGACTCCATGCCATATACTAGAGAGAAAGGGGTTGCCCCTGTTGAAGTGCGGACAGATGTACGATAACCGTGAAGAGCAAAGGGCAGCATCTCGTGCTAGTCTTTGTAGGTTACAACCATCTTTTGAATGATCTTCTTGATGTTCTTGTTAGCCGCTTCTACCGCTCCGTTCATCTTGGGTCGGTAGGGAGATGAGTTATGGTGTTTGATCTTGAACTCAGCGCACAACTCTTTCATCATCTTATTATTCAAGTTAGATTCATTATCCGTAATGATCTGGCTCGAAACACCATAACGGAAGATGATATTGTTTTTGATGAATCGGATCACCACTTGTCTGGTCACATTGGCATATGAAGCTGCTTCGACCCACTTGGTGAAGTAATCAATGGCTACCAGGATGAACCGATGTCTATTTGAAGCTTTGGGTTCAATCATGCCAATCATGTCGATTCCCCATATGGAAAAAGGCCATGGGGAAGAAAGAACTTTGAGATGCGTTGGCGGTACATGGATTTTTTCGGAGTATATCTGACACTTGTGACACTTCTTCATGTACTTGTAGTAGTCGGATTTCGTGGTCAACCAGTAGTATCCTGCTCTCAGAATTTTTCTCGCCATTGTGTGTCCGTTGGCATGAGTGCCAAAGGATCCTTCGTGAATTTCTTTTATTAGCATGTTTGCTTCTGGGCTGTTTACACATCGGAGTAAGACCATGTCAAAATTTCTCTTATAGAGTGTATCACCGCTCAGAAAGAAACTGCCAGCCAGCCTTCTGAGGGTTTTTCTATCCTTCCTTAGTGCCCCAGGTGGGTACTCTTGTTTCTGAAGAAAGCATTTGATATCGTGATACCAAGACGCATTATGTCGATCTTAGGTAGGTCGTTCCATTGACCCACACTAATCATGGAAGAGAGAGTGGCTAATGCATCAGCCATGTGATTCTCTTCACGAGGGATATGATGAAACTCGATTATGATGAAGAAGGGTAGCAACCTTCTCACGTAATCTTTGTAAGGAATCAGTCCTGATTGGTATGTGTTCCAATCACCTTTGATCTGATTGATAACCAGGGCTGAGTCGCCATAAACATCCAAGTTTTTTATTCTCAAATCGATCGCTTCTTCGAGACCCATGATACAAGCTTCGTATTCAGCCTCGTTGTTCGTGCACTTGAACGTATGTCTGGCGGTGAAAGGAATGTGGGTACCCTGAGGTGTTATGATGATTACCCCAATTCCATTTCCATAATGATTGGCGGCTCCTTCAAAGATAAGTCCCCATTGGGAACCTGGTTCTGGCCCTTCACAGGGTAGCGGTTCATCGCAATCTTTCATTTTTAGATACATGACATCTTCGTCTGGGAAGTCAAGCCCGATTGATTCCTGATCGTCAATCGGTTGATGAGCCAAATGATCGGCTAAAATACTTCCCTTAACGGCTTTTTGAGCCTGGTACTCTATGACATATTCTGATAATAACATCTGCCAACGGGAGATTCTTCATGTGATAGCAGGTTTTTCAAATACATACTTGATTGGATCCATTTCGGAGACCAACCAAGTAGTGTGACGAATCATGTACTAGCGAAGACGTTTGGCTGCCCAAGCCAAAGCGCAGCAAGTTTTCTCAAGCATGGTGTACCGAGTCTCGCAGTCGGTGAATTTCTTGCTTAAATAGTAGATGGCAGACTCTTTCCTTTTGGTTTCGTCTTGTTGGCCAAGTACACAGCCCATGGAGTCTTCCAAGACTGTTAAGTAGATCAGTGGTCTTCCTTCCACTGGAGGTGATAGAATCGGTGGATTCAACAGATATTCCTTGATACTGTCAAAGGCGGTTTGACAATCTTCTGTCCAAATGCAGTCCTGGTTCTTTTTAAGTAATTTGAAAATCAGCGTGCATGTCGCGGTTATGAGGAATATGAATCTGGAGATGTAGTTCAAACGTCCCAGGAATCCCCTGACTTGTTTTTCAGTCTTCGGAGAAGGCATTTCTTGAATGGCCTTGACCTTGTCAGGATCAACCTCAATTCCTTTCTGGCTGACGATGAACCCTAAGAGTTTCCCTGATCGGACACCAAATGTGCACTTGTTGGGATTCAAGCGGAGTTTATACTTTCTCAACCGCTCAAATAGTTTTGACAGGTGGGTCACATGCTCCTCTTCTGTCTTAGATTTGGCAATCATATCATCGACATATACCTCGATTTCTTTGTGTATCATGTCATGAAACAGAGTAGTCATGGCCCTTTGATAGGTTGCCCCGGCGTTCTTCAGACCGAACGGCATTACCTTGTAGCAAAAAGTACCCCATGGGGTAATGAACAAAGACTTCTCCATGTCTTTCGGCGCCATTTTGATCTGGTTATAGCCCGAGAATCCATCCATGAAGGAGAAGACTTTGAACTTTGTTGTACTGTCAACCAGCATGTCAATGTGCGGTAAAGGAAAGTCTTCCTTTGGACTAGCCTTGTTTAGATCCCTGTAATCCATACACATTTTGACCTTTCCGTCCTTTTTCGGAACGGGTACGATGTTGGCTAACCATTGAGGATATTCTGACGTAGCGAGGAAACCAACATTAATTTGTTTTTGTACTTCCTCGTTGATTTTTATGGCCATGTCTGGATGAGTTCGTCTCAACTTCTATTTTACAGGCGAAAATTCTGACCTCAGCGGTAGATGGTGTTCCACGATGCTGGTATCCAACCCTGGCATGTCCTGATAGGACCAAGCGAATACATCGGGAAACTCTTTGAGAAGCTTTGTCAAACTCTCTTTGGCAGTTGGACTGAGCAGTGCCCCAATCCTGATTTCTTTTCTCTCTTTTTCCGAACTCAAGTTGACCATTTCCAACGGCTCTTTGTGAGGTTCGATGGACCTTTCCTCCTGCCTGAGTAGTCGGGAGATCTCTTCTGGAATTTCATCGTCAATTTCTTCTTCAGCCTTAAATACTGGGAACTCAAAGTTGGGAGAAGGCATCGGATCGTATGTTTCAACGGGGTTTAAAACAAGCAATATGCATGACGTGATGATTTGTGTTTAGAAGAGATAGAGAGAATGCAAGAGTGTGTGCAGTGTATTTTCTTTGGAAAACTGCTTGTTTTTATTATTTAGTTGTTTTTTAGGGTTACCATTTTCTGGAAAATGAAAAGAGAAAACAACAATTAATGCGGAAATTACAGAACGACGTTTATTTTATTTATGAACAACTCAATTCTTGAAACTACAGCCCTATAAAACAAAACTCTGTCGCTTTGGACGAAGCGAAGAGGGAAATTTACAGAAAGTGAGCCCTATCAAAACATCCGTTTCACCTGGGCGGGTGAAAGGTTAAGATAAAGACGGCAATTACTTTGACTTATGAACGATCTTCGGAACATCGACAACAACCCATTGGTGGCGAACTCCTCAGTGAATCACAAAGTCTAGTACCTTCCTTAATTTGTCTTCAGAAATAACGCTGATTTCTGGCGGAGCAGGATCATTGGAATCTGTTTCCCAGGAAGAGTTTTCGTAGGAGGATTCCTCTGTTGTATTTTGCATAGTATTTGTACTCTCAGGAAGATCTCCCCATCCAGTTGGATGGATGTCTTCGAGCCTGATACGAGAGCTTTCAGGAGCAGTTACTTGACCATATAGTCGTATTTTCCACTTGGTTGTACCAAGGTGTCCCATACCTCTTTGGAACTGGAGGAGTCATTCCTCTCGATGATGTTGACCTCTGGAAAAGCATAGTTGATGAATTCTAGTCCTGCAAACTTTGCAGATTCATCATCGTGCTGGATATTTTCTGAATGACCTGAGTGTTGATCCCATGACATAGTGGGGATGCAGGTATTCTGTTCAATGATGCTCAGCTGATTTTCATTGTTCGACTGATTTTCTTGCCCTGAGTTTCCTAGGTACGACTGCCAGATAGGCAGGCCATCCATTGGACCATAGTAGTCGTGGTCAAAGTTATCTTTCATCAGAGTGTCCTCCTCTAATGAGTTTGGTGGAGCACGACATCCTTCCGGATCACAATCTCCATATATCATTTCGACGTCTGACCTTGGTATAAATCTCGAACTCTGTGCGGGATAGAAAAATGGCGTAGGCACCTCTTCTTAAGAGATATAACCGTTCTCGTTAAGATAGGACTTCCATTCCTCATCTGTGTCAGAGGAATCTTCCTCGTTGATAGTGTGTACTCCTTGGGACACTGGGTGAAGGAAACCTTCACTGTGGAAGAAGTTCTGAATAGGATGAAGACTTTCATCGTTAGCAGCTCTCTGGGTACAGGTTACAGAAAAACCAAGACCCTTCTTTATTTTGTTATCAGTAGGAATGACAAGCTGTCCCATCCTTTTGTATTGTTACTTTTGATCACTTCGAGAGCATCTCTGTATGAGGAAATCGAGGTTCCCTTCTCTGATTGATTCTCGTTGCTCACCGAAAGTTCTTGGAACTGAGTTCCAACAACCTCCTTGGGTTCTACACAAGTAGATAATGACAAGTTACTTACGAGCAAGGCTTGTTCTCCACAGACCGTGACGAGTTGATCATTCTTGACAAACTTCAGTTTCTGATGCAGTGTCGAAGTGACTGCCCCAGCTTGGTGTATCCAAGGTCTTCCTAATAAGCAACTGTATGTTGCCCGGATGTCCATGACCTGGAAAGTGATTTGGAAAGTGTGAGGACCGATAGTTATGGGAAGGTCGACTTCGCCGATAACTGCTTTCCGAGATCCGTCAAACGCTTTGACGATGACCTCACTGCCTCTCATCGGGGATCCTTTGAATGATAGCCACATTAAAGTGGACTTTGGTATAACATTGATGGTCGATCCTGTGTCTACCAGTACGCTGGCTAAAGCATTGTCCTGGCAGTTAACTGTGATATTGAGCGTCATGTTGTGACTTTTGCCTTCTTCTGGAAAATCCTCATCATTGAACCCTAAGTTGTTGCAGGAAGTGATGTTAGAGATGATGCTATCGAACTATCATATTGACACATCCTGTTCCACAAAGGCTTGCTCTAAGACTTTCTGTAGAGCCTCTCTGTGGGCTTCGGAACTAAGTAAAAGTGATAGCACAGAGATCTTTGAAGGAGTTTTTAACAGCTGATCAACAATGTTGTATTCACTCCTTTGGATGAGCTTCAGCATCTCATCATTGTTTTTTTAAAGGTCGGGATCACTGGATTGACCGACTGGTGGATTAGGAACTTCCGTTTGAGGTTCCTTTTCTCTACTAGGTTCTCCAACTCCTCTGTTTAAGATTCTACCGCTCTGTGTTACTCGACTGATGTCTGCAATATTCACGACGGAGGGTAATGGAATTTCTTTTCCATTCTCAATTATTTTTGCACCATATTTGTAAGGGATCGCCTTAGCAGATTCGTACAGCACTGGTCCCGGTAGATAAAAAACTACAGGAGCGTTCTGATTTCTTTGACTGTCGTAGGTAACTTCAATCAGTTTTTGGCTAAGAACCTTTGATTCTCTAGTAGAGGGATGATGGCACAAACATCCTTGTTCCTATCAGGATCAGAGATTACAACCACATCTTTGATTTGATCAGCGAAGTAGTCGGGCGTCCAGTTGATAGACCCCAAAACTGAATATTGTTGAATCTCTTCGTGATCCAAATGACCTTGAAGGGCTACTCGCACAAGGTAACATCCTTGGCTATTTTCCGAGCAGACTCTACAGTGCTCATAGTTATGTGGTGGCACCTGGCCACGTCCGCTTTGAATACAATGTAACCTCACTAGGTCAGTTTCCATAGATCGGACATCCTGACTTTGACGCCTAGTAGGGTTCCCATTAAGCACACTGATTTGTTGCGTGTCTTCATCCATATAGATCGGAAGCCACCAGTGGTTTAGCAAGTGTTGTAAAGTTCTTTGAACGAGAGCACACCCCTGGTTACTCTCACTGCATACTTTACAGCTCAGATAATCGTGAGAAGTGAGAAAACCGAGTTGGACTTGCTTGGCGTGTAACTCCACCAAGCTGGTATTCATCACACGAATATCAAAGATTTGAATCATGTAGATCTGATAAGGATCTCTATCATGGTAGTCCTGGATCCATCCAAGATCCATCTGACGCTGGAGGGCCTCTTGTACAAAAGAGCATCCCTGATTATTTACCGAGCAAATCAAACAAGAATCATAATCGTGCCATGGCAGATCATGATACTGGCCTTGCCTTGAGTGCATTGCCACTAGGTTGACATTCATCACACGGATACCGTGGTTCTGAATGATGTTGGAATTCGTACAAGTCATGTTGACCCCACGAATTCGGTGCTCTTGAATCCATCCGAGATCCAATTGTTCTTGTAGAGCTGATTGCACCACAGAACATCCTTGATTGTCCTTGGAGCAGATATCACACTCGTGATAATTATGAGGTGGTATATGCCCATACCCGCTCTGTCTGCGATGCATCTTGACCAGATTGGTCCTCAATAAGAGTACATCATGAATTTGATAGCTGTCGTTAGACTCTCCCTCTATCAAACTGAGTGTCGCTTTCTCGTGTTAAGGCAACGGGTTCGTGAGAACATTTGGATTCGTATCTTTGAAAGATAAGACCCCACTCCTAACAAGCTTTTGTACGTCGGATTTGAAACTGAGACGGTTTTTTATGTTATGCCCTAGTCCTTCTTGATGGTAAGGACAAGTCTGATCCGCTTTGAACCAAAAAGGCAGAGCTTCCGGTACTGTAAGAGGAGACTTAGTTTGGACATGCCCCTTGGCCAATAAAAGTGGAAACAGTTCTGTGTATAACATGGGGATAGGGTCAAACCCTGGTGGTCGCATTGTACGGTTGTTGTTGTACGGAGGACGAGACTGTTGTGTCCTTTGCTGAAGTTGTTGTTGATTAGGCTGGCTCTGCGCAACCTGAGGTTGATACGTAGGAACAGACGCAAGGTTAATAGCAGGAGTTACAGTTGCTACTGGTTAGTAACGTCGCCTTTGCTTTCCGAGAGAGATATTCCCAATATCCTGCTCTTTTTTCTTAAGGAGAGCACTACCGTATCTTTTTGTATTACTTGAAGATCCAGCGTCTTTAACTAAACGTCCTTCTCGGACGGTTTCCTCAAGACGAACTCCCATGCCCACCATCTCAGTGAAGTCACCGGGCGCACTGGCAACCATTCTATCGTAGTAAAATGAGCTTAATGTTTCCAAGAAGATCTTTGTCATCTTTTTTTCTTCAAGAGGTGGACAAATCTGGGCAGCAATTTCACGCCATCTCTGAGCGTACTCTTTAAAGGTTTCCTTGTCCTTTTATGACATTGATCTGAGTTGATCTCTGTCTGGTGCCATGTCCAGATTATATTTATATTGTTGGACGAAAGCAGCGCAAAGATCTCTGAATGTGTCGATCGTAGCGCGATTTAAACCCATGTACCATTTGAGTGCGGCACCGGTTAAACTATCCTAAAAGTAGTGAATTAGTAGCTCCAGGTTCTTTGTCTGAGCTGACATTCGCCGAGCGTACATCACTAAGTGACTATGAGGGCAAGAGTTACACTTGTACTTTTCAAAATTGGGCACTTGGAACTTGTGTGGAACTTTCACATTGGGGACCAAACAAAGGTCTGTGGCGTCTTTTCCAAATAGATCCTGACTGCGAATGGCCTGCATTTCCAGGAACTGTTCCTGGAACTCATTCATTCTGTCGAGCATACTTTTATTTCCACCAGAGGGTATCTGTGGAATCTGTTCTTCCGAGATAGTGTGTACCACGGGCAGTGGCATAGTCATCATGGCAGAGACTCTTGGTGTCTCCCGAAGTTTGTAACCTTCAGGAGTTAGTGTCATGCCCCTGGCATCTTCGCTTTCCCAAAGTTTATAACCTTCAGGCCCAGCGGTTCCTGCTACAGTTTCTGGATCTTCCCTGATCGGCAGAATATATCCTTCTGGGATATAGTTAATAGGCATGCCCCAGGGACGATCTTTCGGCATTTTGTACCTAGGATCAGACCTCTCCACTATGGACGTCGATATGATCTCTGAGATCACAGTCCTTTGTTGTTGCATCTGAACCTCTGCTAAAGCTTGTATGTCGTTATGAAGCTTTCTCAGATCTTCTTTCAGAGTGTCAATCTCTTCTCTCAACTCTCTGTTCTCTTCCTCGAGATCATCCATCTTTTTCGGACGATTGGCCCGAGTATTGTACGAATGAGACAGTTTGACTCTAGAATCGAGACACAAACGTGAGATTCGTAGGTAAGAAGAATGCGTGATGCGAGAATGATGAATGATATGCAATGATTATATATGTTTTTGTTTATTCAAAGTAAACTTCGACAATTAGATTGCAAATATCAAACAGTGGGGAAACCCCGTTTTATTGAATTCAAAGGATTGCGGAAATGGAAATACAGTAGATTACAAAATGCTGAAAAAGGAAATCTAAGTTAATGGATCCTGAGTCCTCTCTGAGGAGAGCTCAAGTGCTGGTTCTGGTATTTTCCTTCTCTTTGACCAGGGTTCTTGGGCCGTTGTCGGGTTGTCATTCCTTTGCCAAGTGAAAGGAGTGAGCAAATTCTTTTGGTCATTCTGATTCTCTACAGCATGCTGCTCTAAAATCTCAATCAGAGCATCCTTTTCTTTTAACAATTGCTGTATTTTCTTGCACCCTACATTGAGAAAATGGTACTTGTTCCTCCAAGACCTCTTCTCCTGCTGAACTTTGCTGAGAGTAACCTGGAGCTTTTCCGTCTCAGACATAAAATAAAGGGCAGAGTCTCTTAATGCATCCTCAGCTTGAGAGCTCTAGTTTGTACCCAGTGGAGATAAGGCTCCACAGAGATACAATCTGGTTTCCCTAGATACTCTCTTCCTTTCCTATGAACGTGCTTCCAAGCATGCACTATTTCTGTCTTTAGTGCCCTGTCATTTTCTCCTTCCTTGAAGAAAAAACCTTCCAGATGAGCATTGCGCGGGACATGCCTCATTGGGTATCCAAATTGACGACGAACCAACACTGGATGATAGTTGATTCCTCCCTTAGTTCCTATAAGGGGTACATTTGGGAAATTTCCACAATGGCCAATGATCCTGATCCCGTCGTAGATTCGATTATACCAATCGATGCCAGAGTTGGTAAGAGACATGATTCTCTGCGACCAACGCAAAGTATTCTTTTGATCCCAAAATGCAGCAGACTTTGGCAAATGGGAAGTGAACCATTTGTACAGCAGGGGTACACAACATGTGATCATTCCTCCACTATATAAATTCCTTAAGTGTACCGAATGATACGCATCTGCGAGTAAGGTCGGTACGGGGTTTCTGATAAGGAAAATCTTAATTGCGTTGATATCTACAAAGTTATCGATGTTGGGAAACAAAAATAACCCGTAGGTGAGCAAAACAAAGATGCTCTGGAAAGCGGCCACATTCCCTATACTAGCAAAGTATAGAGCTTTCTTTATCAAAAATCAGGCTGGCAAACCCTGGATGCCACCCTTAGTGGTTGTGTGAGTCCTGATCTCTGACTCATCCAAGTAAATTGCTCTTGAAATGGTCTGATCTTTTGGAATTTCATCCAGTCCAGAAAAGGGAGCCTGATCAGTGATATGTAGATCAGTCAGGTGAGAGTACTCCTCCAGTATTGGTGCTAGCTGATAATCTGGGAATGTGAAACAGTGATAGACCGGATTGTAGAACTGGATTAGTGTGGACAGGATCCCTTCGATTATATGGACCCTTAATAGAGACAGGAGTCCTCCATACTTGGCTCTGAAAGCCTCGTGGTTGATGATCATTCTCGGCAAACCTCTCAAATCCTCTAGTTTTGGAACCTTGAAGGTGTACTTATAAGCTTTCCTTCTACCGAAATCCATTAGCGTAATCTCCTTTCTCTGACATTTCCAATCATTGTCTTAGTTTAACTTGAAAAAGAGAGACTAGAAGAGAAGATTTTTCTTTGTTTTTTAATGTTTTTTAGATGAATGTACGAATGCAGCACACAAAAACATAGAAAAAAATGGGGTCAAAGGGTCGGTGTCATGAAGTCAAGGCTCTACCCCCCCCCCCCCCCCAAGGTTTATACTGGTGATTTTTTGTACCTGTCCGCAAAATCATTGACCCCTCTTGGGATGACAACAGCAAGCGGATCGCCAGCGAGCTGATGAATCCTAGAGTGATCTCAGACGAGGGTAGTATCGCGTGACAACTATTTCTGATAGCTTCCGCACTAAAAAATGGTTGCAGCCTACTAAAAACCTCAGCTTCTCAGATAACCCAGTCGACCACACTTCTTTCAACAACCAAAGTCGTATAGGCAATGTATCTGCAAAGGGAGTCTCCACTGAGTTTGATGGTCGATCGGGGACTCTTAACTGGGATTCACTCCCCGCAAGATTACCCACATTGCCATCACCTATCTTAAGTGTATACTCAATCTTTCCACATGCGGCATCACACGCATTCCCATTAGCAGAAAAAATAAACACAGATATCAATTAGGAAAAGTAGTATATATATTTGTCTTAATCATCCTAGACCTCTAGTCTTATGATCCTATACAGACAATGACCCCCTAGAAGAGTGCCATTTTTGTGAAAACAGGGTTTTCTACCTAAGAGATGGGAAGAGAATTAGTACCTCTCACCTCCCCAGCAGAGTCGCCATTTTTCGGTAGCGCGAATTTTTGCGTGGTTGCGAAGCACTAACGCTTTTGGGTACTACAGTTCGATTCATTTTTTATCCTATTGAAGCTGATTAAGGAAGGGAAATAGATGTCTCCAATTAACCCTGCTTGCATACTTAGTTTAAACAGATGACTGTTGGTTTACAGATGCTACCGAGAATGGGGGTCTCTCTTAGGTTATTTTGCTAAGAACACAGTGTATGGACTAATGGTGAGGTTTTTGGTAGGATGTTAGGACTTGGTGCTTTTTGGGTTGATATATGGGGGATACTGGATTTTGGTTTTTTTTTTATTAGTGTGCTCGCTAAGATTTTTTTCAATCTTATGCCTACGTATTCTCCTTCAACGAAACAGGGAAATCAGAGCGATCGTAGTTCCTCCTATTCTATGGGAGGAAAAAGGTGTTTTGGTGTCTTGTTCAAAGCCAAAGACATGAAGCTAAAGGTGATTTGTATCTTATTCAAAGCCCAATATGTGAAGCTAAAGAGGTAGAGAGAATTTGTCATCTCTAAAGGGGAGTTGTTGATGTTTGTATGCTGTGAGCAAGGCACAGGTTTGATGTTAAAGGGTTAATTGACTCAACCGAGGTTTTCCTTATACAAAGCCTAAGAGGAGGCGATTGACCCAACAAGAGGGTGCTAACAAGTGGCTAAGTCAACAAGAGAGTGCTCTTATGTGTCTTGTATGAAGCCCAAGACGGAGGCTAAAAGGTTTTGACTCAACAAGAGAGTATTTTATCTGTCTTATATGAAGCCTAAGACGGAGGCTAAAAAGATTTGACTCAACAAGAGAGTATTTTATACTCAACAAGAGAGTGATTCGATGTCTCGTACGAAGCCCGAGATAGGGGCTAAAGGGGAAGTGACTCAACAAGAGAGTCTTTTATACTCAACAAGAGAGTGTTCTAGTATCTCATACGAAGCCCGAGATGGAGGCTAAAAAGGAAATGACTCAACAAGAGAGTCTTTTATACTTAACAAGAGAGTGTATTAGTATCTCGTTCGAAGCCCGAGATGGAGGCTAAAAAGGAAATGACTCAACAAGAGAGTCTTTTATACTCAACACGAGAGTCTGAAAAGGTTAGCTCCGCTAGGGGATAATCATTGTACAAAGCCCAAGAGGAGGCTAACTGTGCTGGTAACTGTTTCAGTCTAGTGACAGGTCCAGTATGTTGGATAAAAGAGAAAATCAGTTCTTATGAAGGAAAGATTAACGGTATTGTCGTGCTTTGGTATTGATCAGAGGATCAGGGTTATTTCCTATTCTTTAAGGAAATGGAAAATCCAAAGGGTATTGAGACTGTCCAAGTCTACTGGTGTTTTGAGAAATCGATTCTCAGATAGTGAGTGATCTTTGTATGATGCCCAAGAGAAGGCAGGTATGTTAAGGGATGAGGGTCAACCCATTAACTGGTCTGACACTTGACTCAGACAGACAGCTCTAGCAAATCAATGACTAGGTTCTGTTTCTATACCTGTAGAGGTCTCTGGGACCTTGTACTTAGCCCAAGAGAAGGCATGAGAGCTTTTAAGAAGTCGAAGGGTCCTTGTGCAAGGCTCAAGAGGAGGCGGGGATGCTTTTAGGAAGCATGTGGGTCCCTAAACCCCGAGAAGTTCAAGACATACGATTCATCGAGAATAGATCAAGCCAGGAAATTTCGAGAATTTGGAAGAAACTCAAGAGATGCTATTCACGGAGAATAGATCAACTCTGGGGAGTAGAGTCTCTTTGATGATTTCTAAGAGTGACAGTCTGAGAAGGGGTTCACCGAGAATGCTGCCTTTCACGTCTCCATATTGTTTAACCCCAAGTGGAGGGAAGATTGTGTCTGGTAATCCTATGGGGATCTAGTTTTGTTTGTATTTAAGGGTGACCAACAGGCTTTACCTAGTGCTAGACGTAATTGCCGGGGAAAACTCTAAATAACTATACTAGTATTACACAGTTGATATTTGACAAGTATAAAAAAGTTTGTGAAAGAAGACTTACAGTGAGCAGCCCCATAATACAGTTATATATATGAAAGCGGATAAAGAAAGTGGGTAAACATTTACTCGGTTGTAGAGCTTCCATGTTGTTTTGTTACTTGTTCAACAAAGAAAGCTTTAATAACAATATTATATTCTAAATCAAAGGAGAAAGTGCTTTGAAGAGTTTGTTGGGGCTTACAACTCAAGGAGAGGCCCAAGGTTTAATGATGATTGCATCGTGGTTTTGTAAACTGTACAGAGGGACTTATACAATAAGTGAGGCCCACAAAGTTTTTATGTACAAAGGGGGTTTGGGTCTTACACTCTATTAGAGGCCCAAAGTGTTTTTGTACCAGTGATGGGGCTTATATCTCAAGGAGAGGCCCAAATTGTTTTGTCGTTTTGAAATGGCGATCGCGCCGAGATTTTTGAAAACACAGTGGGTCTTATACAATGACTGAGGCCCAAATCATTTTGGTTTCAAAAAGGGGTTGGGTCTTACACTCTATTAGAGGCCCAAAGATGTTTTAGTTTTCTAGGGGGATTGGGTCTTACACTCTATTAGATGCCCAAGGTGTTTTAAGAAAAGAAATGGGGCTTATAACATGAAGGTAGGCCCAAATGATTTTTGTTTGAAAACGGCGATCGTGCCGAGGTTTTTGAAAACACAGTGGTTCTTATACAATGACTGAGGCCCAAATCATTTTGGTTTCAAAAAGGGGTTGGGTCTTACACTCTATTAGAGGCCCAAGGGGTTTTGAAAAAGATTTATGAGGGTGAAAATCAAAGAAACCCTAATCTTGTTTTCCTTTAAAAGTAAATATTTAAAGAAAATCAATAAAAATGATAAAAATACCAATTAAGTTTGAATAAACCACTTGTGATTTTTATTTAAGGTTTAAAAAATGAGGTTTTAATCACAAGATGAATTAAAACTCATTTGGTTTTTATTTTCAAGGTAAATATTCACTTTTAAAATGTTTAAAAACAATTAAAAATGAATTTATTCACAAAAATACTAATTATATTAAATAAATAATATAAACTTGATTTTTTTTTGTGGAATAAAATATTTCTATATTTTTGTGGTTTTTTACAAAAAGAACCAATCAAAAATAATTAAAATTGAGGGAGTTATTAATTTTTCAAATCATTAAAAATAATATGAAAAATAATAAAATATGAAAAAAAACATTAAAAAGTGGTAAAAAAGAGAATTTGGGGCGAGGGGGATTCGAAACCCAGACCTCTTGTGTATAGGGCGCGCGCCTTACCACTGGGGTGGTGATACATCCGTTGATTGAAACACAACCACAAATATACAAGGCTTGCCTTGTTTTTGGCCTGGCCCAGGGCAAGGCAAGGCAAGATTTTGGTCAGAAACGTGAAGGCCATAACTTTCTCATTTCTCCATGGATTGGGACAAAATTTAGGTCTATCCTGCCTAGAATTTCACAAGGAATCCAATGGTGGTGGTGTTTTTTTAGATCATGCTCCTATTGAAAAACCCGATAGTTGTTTTGAAATAGGCCATGATTTACATTTTCTATGCTACCTCTTGGTACAGGTGTGAATTACATGATAAATTGGTGCAAACACAACACATATAACATGTAGAAGAGATGCATGATCAGTGGACATCATAGCAAAGCATGATTCAAAGAATTCAAGTTGTGATGCTTACCTCTTTTTGGAGCTTTTGTACAATCTGCCAAGTACCTTGTTCCAGAAATGATTTGATGCTTTGGACACCCTCAAATGATCTCTTAGAAGCTTTTAGGATGGTTGGAATCAGCTAGAAACCTTAGGAACAAGTTTGAGCTCTTTCTTGCAAAAGGGGCAAAAGTGACCAAAATAGCAACTCCCTCAAATGGTGTTCCAGATGTGTGGAACCATTTGGGACAGTTCAAGGATGATATTTGGAGTGTGTTTGAGGTTTTATCTGGTTTGGAAAGTGACTGAATCAAGACATGGCTTGAAAAATGCACAAAAGTCCAATTTTGAGGTTTTGAGAGGTGACTTTGTCATTTTGGTGTTACAGGTCACTTGTGAGTGTTTGGATCACCTCTATATGATGTTTATAAGGTGTGTGTGTAATTGGTTTGGTTAGAATAGCTCTCAAACTCAAAACCCGATAGTGACTTGTTTTGGAAGGCAAATTTGGAAGTGAGAAGGTGATTTTGAGGAAAGCATTTGTTTGATGGCTTTGGTCTACTCAAACTGATCACAAATGAGCTCTATTTATAGTAGAGCAAGTTTGTTTTGGGAGCAATAGTGATTGGCAACTGCAGCAGAGGTTTGGCCAATGTTGATCAATAGGAATCCAAGTCTCCTCTAGCCATTGACTAGAGGTTAGGGCACAGGCTGCTGGTTCCCTTGGTCTTGGATAAGTCTTGACTGAATTCAGTTGGGAAGGGCTCAGTCCATGCCACCTTGGTGCATCCATTAAATGCTCCAAACCAAAATTGGAGTCTTGTCCCTCTTTTAGGCATTTCTAGGTTTGGCATGCTACTTTTGGTTCCAAAGACTTGGGAGGCTGATGGATCAGTGTTTGTCCCTCCTTGGTCTCCCCCTGAGGTGTTCAGATGGATAAGTGTGTTTGTCATTTGCACAAATTTGGCAAATCGAGCAAAATGCACAAATCTGCCTTGCTTTGACAGTTTTCAGAAAGGCACATTGCCATTGTCATATCTCATGGCTCAAGTGGACTTTGATGGAGTTCTTGGTCATTTTGGAAAGCCCTCATATGATACAACAACTGTTTGATCATAGTTGGTTTTGATACCTTTTGGATCCAAGTGAAAAATGCCCCTACGTTTGGAAAAAAGTGAAGGCAGATTCTGACTTAGTGAAAATTTCACTAAGTGTTGGAAAAAAGTGACATTTTCACTTTTTGTGATTTTGATCATTCCATAAATTAAAATCCATGAGGAATTGGAATGAGTTGTGTTTGAAGCTTTTGTAGAGTGCCATGAGAGCTACAAATTCAGCTTTGAATGGGGAGAAATGGCCTTGTGGTTTAGGAGTTATGATCCTCCAAAGTTGGTACCTTAGCCACTTTGTTCCATAACTTAGAAAATTTTCTAAGTTTTTAAGGTTACCCCTTCTACAAGTTATCCCACTTTTCTTGATTTTTCTTGATGAATGATGATTCTAACCACACATTAACATCATTTTAGGGTCAAAGAACCATGATTGTGAAAAATCTCAAAAAGTCAAAGTTTGACTTTTATGCACAGTTGACTTTTTTTCAGATGAATTCCAAACTGGGCGATCCTCTATGAAATCAAGTCCTTGACCTAAATCAAACTTGATGGATTGATTTCATAGGTGTTATAGGGTGCATTGAATCATGTCCCAAGGTTTGAGAGCATGCCTAGGTCAAAAGTCAAAGGCACAATTGACTTTTTCCACGAAACCCTAAATGTGGTTCTGATGAACCTGAAACGAATCAAGCTTCTTGGATAAATCCATTGTTGCAAATGGATCAATGTGGTGTGATGAAGATCCTCAAATCATGTCTTGAGGTCTTGGCTTATGTTTTGTCCCAAAAGTCAACTTAGGGGTGAATTAGGTCAAGAAACCCTAATTCCTGATTTTTAGTGAATGCATCCCCTGAGGCCAAATTGACTTGATGATTAGGTCCATGAGGTTCCATGGAGCATATTAGGTTATCCTTTGAAGTATTGCCTCATGCCCAGAGGAAAATTTCCATCTGGAGGCCTTGGTCGACCAAAACCCTTAATTTGGTGACACTGGCGATCTTGAGGCTTAATCCACCTAGAATGCTGCAACCTTGTGCTTGATTCTTGCTGTGGGAGTCCTCTTGATCCATTGTGGGTGTTTGAGAGGTTAGATAAGTTGAAGATCATGTCAATTCTTGATTGATCCTTTGTCTAAGTGCTCTGAGAGGGCTTGAAACCCTAATTTTTTATAGTAGTGAATGCTCACCCATCTTTGGGGAGACTGATGAGGCATGATGGTTCATCCATATTGTGATGATGATTTGCCCAATGATGGGAAATCTAAGTGGTCAAAATTTGGGATATGACACTAAGTGCTAATCAAAACTAAACCAATACTTTCTAATATAAAATTAGAACCCCAGTTTCAAAGTTAAGCCAACACTGAACTACATTCAACAATCATAAATTGTTTCAAATTAAAAAGTGTAACTAGTGAAAATAAAAACGATAGTCCTATAACAAATCTAAAAATAGTGTATAATAGAACTAATACCAAAACTCGACTAAACCGTAACCAAGTATTAAAACCTGAAACAATATCTTAGTTTGACATTGAAAAAAAATACCTCTGTAAAAATCAAATTCAAGTTGAAGCCAAACTATCAAAATACTTAAACCGAATTCAAATCGAAACACAGACCAAGCTTTAGAACCTGAACTAAAACTATTCCAAACATCAAAAAGAGCAAAATCAAAGTAGTGTAAAAATCGAACTGGAGACGAAACCAAATTGACCTCCTACACCATTTTCAAACAATATCATTCACCTTCTTTTTTTACAACAAAACAACAAAGTAAAGAGAAAAAAAGAGTGAGAAATCTAGTCACTGCAAAATCGAACAACAACATATTCAAACGTGACACCACCATGTTCATCCACTCTCCACCCGATTCGAACTCTACCACTGCCTCCCGAAACGAAATCCAAACACGAACTGCCATCTCCCTCCGTTCGCAATTGACCTCTATCATGTAAAAAAAATAAAATTAATAACCGGTTTAAAACCGGTTATATAACCATAACCAAATTTATAACCGGTTTTATAACTAGTTTTGATTGAAATGTGGTTATGATTATGAATCCAAACCATTTAACTGGTTTAAAAATGGTTATGGTTTGGTTTTTAAAAATAACCAACCATGCACACCCCTAAATCCCCCTCGCCCCAGTAATTTTGTTTTATTTCTCTGATTCAGTTGTTTTCAAATATATTGCTTCTAAGTTATATCTTGTTACAACGCGCGCATTGGTTGGGTTAGTAACCCTTTTGAGCTGCAATACCAGGTGCGTGGGTTCAACACCTACTAGGACCCTTCCCTTTATTTTTTAGCACTTAATTTTTCATTTTCTCTCACAAACTTTAAAAAACCATAACTCTTCCATTTTTAGGGTTTTCAACCCATTCTTTTTGCATATTTTCACTCTTTTTGCCTATTTTATTTTGACATTATTTTTTTCCCAAAAATAATTTATTTTAAGGCTTTTGTTCATATGTTAAGTTAGGTTTATTTTAGGGTTTACTTAGGAGA
This sequence comes from Lathyrus tuberosus, assembly GCA_022829125.1. NCBI lineage: Eukaryota > Viridiplantae > Streptophyta > Magnoliopsida > Fabales > Fabaceae > Lathyrus > Lathyrus tuberosus. The sequence goes on from JALAZF010000116.1 coordinate 14,214,910, forward strand.
ATTTGTTACTTCCAAAAGTATACCACTTGGTTTCCCTTGCATTTTGAGACCTTTACAACTTGCTTTAACATGTTTAGACACTTGAGCATGACTTGAACTTGCACTTTTGTATAGTTTGATTTAGGTACACCTTTAAGCGAATATGTATTTATCTAAACTTGTAAACTTTTGTCATCCCCTTAAAGTCTTAGTTAGGTCTTCATCTACAATTAAGACTTTTTCCCCTTGTTTATAATATCCCCATGTGAATTCAAACCATTAACTTAGGACACACCATGTACATATGTGCCTAAAACATTTGAACTTTCTTTCTCTTAAAAAATGGACTTCACATAAACCTAAGTGACACTCCCCTTTGTACCAAGTTTATGTCAAAGACATCCCCCATGTTAGGTCACCACCTAATTGATTAACATGTATAACTTGTATCATGACCCCTTTGGTGTTTACTTTGTTCAATAATGAATAATCCTTGTGTGTTAACTTGATACTTGTATACTTTCTTAAGTACTTGCCATGAATGTCATTACATTCACCATCATAATCCATGTATTATATCCATGTGTTTTTGTCTACATCATTCAATTCATGTGTGAATATCATTGGTATCCTTTACTTTCCAACATTATTAAGTTATCCCCTTAAGTGAGGTTTGCTTGTTAGCTCTTCTCCTTAACCCTATTTGTTCCCCTCCTTCCAAAGGAAAGTCTCTCTATTGACTTTAATGTCATAGATAGCTCATTACCTCTTGGCCTCATTAGAGCCATCATTTACCCTTGGCCTCATTAGAGTCATTCCTTTCCCTTGACCTTATTAGGATCAATCCCTTGGCCTCATTAGAGCCATTTCTCCTTGACCTAGCTTAGGTTAGGATCTTTACCCCTCTTGTAAGCACTATCATCATAATTGTTTACTTCCCTCCTTGGCCTCATTAGAGCCATTTACCTTACAACTTAGGATTAACCTAGAGTTCTTCAACTCTATGTTGGCATCATCATAATGATGTTCCATTTCCCTTTGGCCTTATTAGAGCCATTCACCCCTTTTAACTTAGAATTAAGATAGAGTTCCTAAACTCTATGTGAGCCTCATCATCATGAGTATTCACTTCCATTTTGACTTTGTTCAAAGTCAACCCCTTTTGACTTACCCTTTCAACTTAGACTTAGAGAGTTCTTTAACTCTATATGAGTGTCATATTCATTCCCCTTGGAACCTTGATCATTATCAAGAGTTCCTCGTCCCTAGTTAGGTGAACTATGAATGCTCTGATTCCATCCTTATTATGATACGTAGGCACAAGATGTGACGTCTTGGCGAGCATACTTAGTGTATATACCCCTAGGTTTTTACTATTAGGTCTTTACCCTTAGCACCTTGGTCTTTACCATAGGTCTTTCTCTTACCCTTTAGCAGATTCCTTAGCAAGCAAACATAACACAAATACAAACAAGAGGTTCCTGTAGAATACTACAGATATCTAGGATGCTAACACTTTCCCTAGGTATAACCAATCCCCGAACCTTAGATCTCTTAGTTGTGGTTTTACATAGAGCAATTAGGGTTTTCTTCGATATTTACCCTTTCCTTTGGATAAATCAAAGCTCGGTGGTGAATTTCAAAGATGTGTGATTCAAGTTAATTAATAGCTTGATATCTGATTCTCACCGCAACACCATGGTTAGGAGCTTTACATCTCATCAAAGAAGATGACTCATGTCTATTATTTTTTAAAAGTTTTAACAGAAAAAGGTGCACAAAGCACAAAAGGTTTGAATGAGTTTTGTATTTTTTTTATATCTTTTTGAAATGGTCAAAATATGATTAACATGGATTGACATTTATTAGAGAAAAAACAAAGTTTGAAAATCGCTTGACCGAAGTCAAGGTTTTATTATGAAAGCGGTTTTAAGCTTTGAAAACAAGAAGGTTTTGAAAAGAGAGAGGAGATTTTGAATATTTAAGAAGGGGTGGAGAATAAGTGACTACCCTATTGCATAAAGTAAAAGCTAAGGTAAGAAAGATCTAACCACATGGAGGCACTCTTCAAAGCATAATAAGAAAATAATTCCATCCTCTTGAGTCAATAGGCAAGCCAAATAAAGGCTAGAATACCAAACTCCATAATGATCCAAAGCACAAGGGAGAGAATCCTAATTCTAAGTCCATAGGTCCATAATCAAGCCAAGAAGTCTAAGAGTAAAGATCCTCCAATGCAAGGGATAGTGGCCATAGTCCAACATTAAGAGCACAAGTCTTTTAGTGGTTTAATCCTTTATTAATGTTTTTGGGTCCAAATGGACAAAAGAAAAACAAAAGCATGAGATAATATGGTCCAAATGGACAAAAGAAAAATGACATAAACATAAACATGATATGATATAATGACACAAAGCATATAAAAATAAAGAGAGATAGGGAGCAAGAAGGAAACATAAACAATATAGTAATATAATATAATAGTGTATACATAATAGAAGCACAAAGGCACAAGTGCCAAGAGTCATCAAAAAGGCAACAACGAATATTCCGTCTCGTGTCTTGAACTATATGGTTGAACAATGTGCTTAGGTCAAGGTTAATGAAGACTTGTCAGAAGATTGATAGAATCAAAGCCTCTACGCAACAAGTTTCAAGGATTATAAGCCTAATACAAAAGAACAACCATGCTTGGGCGGACGATCATAAGTTTGGGCCACGAAAGTTCAAGTTCCGATTCGGATGGGGAGGGACAAATGTAGCGCTATGTTAAGCAATCGCCAAGTGACTTATAAAGAAGTCACCCTACTCGAGGCCGGTCAATAGTGATCTTTGTGCTAATGCATGCTAGATGAACGATATGTAAATCGTCATTCGAAAGCAATACCACACGAAAAGAAAATAGGTAGCGATCTAGTCTTGATCAAGAATTCAACAAAGAAATTCTAAGATCCATAAGACTTTCATCGATCAAAATAAAAAAAGAAATAGATGAAGAGAAAGCAAAATTGAATTACACTTTCAAGATCCTTTCATCTTCAAGTTCAATCACATTTAATTGATAAGTGTAAGTGTGAAAACATATCACTAATTCAAAGCACCTCAAATGAATTCAACAATTCATTTAAAGATAGATTTGAACTAATGAATGTTTAATTACTTTAACCATATCCAAAGTCCATTGAAATTGAAGAGAAATTAATCTCAACAATGCATTTCAAGGCCAAAACAAGAAGAAAGGGGAAGAAAAAGGAAGAAAAACCAAAACAGTCCAAAAAAACAAGCCAAAAAATGCATTCTGTCCTAGAGTAACCAATTACTTTATTAGGGTAATCGATTACTCTGCAGCAGAGTCAAAAAATGTGTAAAAATTCAGCGTGATCATCTTTCAAAACTTTCTTCAAACACCTTATGATCATGGAATTGAAATTGCACGAAATTTTAAGTAAAACAACAGTAAAAACCAGCAATTAAACACAATTACAAGATCCAATGGATCAAGTAAAAAGGATCACCAAAGATCTATATTATGGAAGATGAATCAAGAACAACAATGGTGGAAAATGAGATTACCACTCCAAATCTAAATATTCCTTCAAATTGCTTCAAGATCCAAACTCCAAAGTCTTGATCTACTGAAATTGATGATGAAAAAGTGAATGGATGAAGGTTTAGCTCAAAGTTGAACAAGATTCAATGTGAAAACTTGTTAACTTTCAAAAGAAGAAAAGTGAGTTATGGTGAATTTTGATGGTTGGGGAGAGAATTTGCAAGAGGTTTTTTTGGCTCTCAAAAGCTTGTGAAATGAATGAAATGAGGCCTCTATTTATAGGATTTAGGCTTGGAAATTTTGGTGAATTGGAATTTGGTTTGGAAATGAAAATTAGGCTTGGAATTTGAATTTGGAGGGAAATTAACAAAATAGTGGTGATTCGTGGAGGTACATGGTGGGGATTAATTGTGATGATGTAGGGGAATTAAAATGTGATGGTCTAGAATATTCCACATGTGATCAAAATGATGAAAATTAGTGCCAATTGCTGCAGAATTTAAATTTGCAGCCATTTTTCAAATTTCCATATGGGTAATCGATTACCCTGATTGAGTAGCCGATTACTCATTGCAAATATTGAAAAAAAAAATTCCCTTTTTGAGTGCACTGCTGTGGTTTGGCTCGATTCTTTTGCTTGTCAAATAAGGCATGGAAATAAACACATGAACCTTGGAGTCTCTTGAATAATAATCAATTAAATCTTAGAAACTCTTGATCAGATGATTTTTTAATTGTTTGCAGATCAACTTTGACTTTGTTCTGATGAAATTTATTCGAGCTGAGGGACTGATTTTGATATCCTTGATCCAAATTCTTCCTGAAAAAGTTAGTAAAGGAAAAAAACATATTTTTGGATTTTAATATATGGTTAGTAAACATAAACAAATACAAACATCAAAACAAACAAGAGAACAGGGGTGCTTGGCGATCTCAATCGAGAACAAACCTTCAGATGAGGGTAAGAGAACCAAAGCTTGTGATCTTGTTTGTAGTATGAAATGCAAAAAAGACATGTGGGATCTTAGGGGTAAAAATTAGGGTATTACAGTGTGTTATTGTGCAAAAATTAGGAATGAAAACATCAAAGTGTGAGACACAGGCAATTGGACAAGGAAGCCAAAGGAAGAGAAGAATTTAAGCATGTTCGTTGTGTGAACAACCAGCGAGGAGTGCCAGCGAGTGTTCGCTTTGCGAACTAATACTGAAGTCCCAGCGAACCCTCTCAATTGAGAGTCAATAAGGAAATGGCACTAAGTTTGTTGGGCGAACTGGTAGCGAATGTTCGTTGTGGAGAGGTCTCAGTGAAGGACCAACGAACCATCCCAGACTAGAGTCAGTAGCTAAAGGACCATAAGTTCGTAGGCAAACTTGTAGCGAGGTAGTTCACAGTGCGAAGAATTACTTGCACAGCGAACTTCAGATATTTCTCAATGGCGATTTAACTGTTCAGAGGCATATCATGTGCCTAAAAGTGAGTTTGCTGGGCAAAGAAAGGGTTCGCAATGCAAACATGACAGATCCCAACTGTACTATATAAGTACTTTTCACATTTTTTGGGGATGATAACCCATTTTTACACACAAGAACTTCATTTTCTCTGAATTCTTCACCAAAAGGTTATATTTTGCAAATAGAAGCTAGATTCGCATCCGAGTTCAATTCTTCGACGTGGATGCTCATTTATCTTCTTCCAAAACTTGTAAAGCAAACTACCATGGTTATGGGTAGTTAATTTCCTTTGTATCAAAGGTAGAGGTAGTCTACCATTAGCTTGTATGTATTTTTTTTATTGGCCTTATATGTGAACAAGTGATGATTAATATATGATGAATATTTTTATTCTAAATGATCCTTTCTTGTTTCGTAAAACTCTAGACATAGATTTTGTGAAACTTGACCTAAAATATTCTCCTATCGGTTTATAGATTGGAGAGATAGGTCTATGGTCAATAGTTGCTTTGTGTTGAACTTAAAGCTTACTATATTGGTTTTTATATGGAGAAATCGTGTAGCGATGAATACGATATTTCTCACGACGGCGCTCTAGAGATAGACGGTGTTGAGAGAATGTGCGACGATATTAATCGAATCTGACTTCACATGCAAGATTGAAAGAATACGTATAAGTTAGGGTAGATGAAAACTACTTTTGATATACTTTGTTAATTAAACTCTTTAGAATTTATAAGATTTGCTACTAAAAACGTGACAATTTAATGAACAAAACTTAGAAAACCCTTATTCTTGAAACGATAAATTGTTGAAAGGCAAGCATCAAAATATCCTCAATCCCTGTGGAAACTATAACAAAACCCCCCATTTAACTACGATTCGAACAGGTTGATAATGTACAAATAGGATGGTGCAACCTAGATTATTGGGTTGGGATCTTTGTGTGTTTCATATAAGAAAACCAAGCTGGGGATTTCCTTCAAGATCATTAGGATTTGAAGGTTTTGGACAAGATCACGCTAACATGGATTAGATCGAGTGAAGGCCTTGGGACAAGGTGGTTTCCTTGCAATGGAGTAGCGTGAGACGATGAATCGTGTTTGGGAATCTTGGGTTCAACAAGTGCGTGCTAGGGATTAATCCGACCGAGCGAAAACCTTGAAGACGAGGAGATCTTGCAAGGAAATAGTAAAGAACAGGTGGATTGTAGCAGCATTGTTGGTGACTTGATCAAACTTTGATCAAGGGTTTGGAGGTGGTAGAATCAATAACAAACCATTAGGTTTGTGGGGTTAGAGTTCTTTATCTCTTGTATAAACATTTTTACCAAGATAAGGTTAATTGCAAGTATCTCAATTAGATTTCAGATTGACGGCAGACGTAGCCATCGCGAGGCCGATTGGAGAACTGCCTAAACAAATTTTTGTGTGTGTGTGTCTCTCTCTCTCTCTCTTTCACTCCATATCTTTATCTTTTTAATTGTTGTTCTTGCAAATTATCGAGTTCGTTGTTGTTTTGATTAATTCAATTGGAAATTTTTTTCAACTATCTTTTAAAGTTTTGTTGTTGATATAATCATAATCACTTTGATTGTGATTGTCTTTTAACATCAACAAAAGAAATTGAATTTCCAAACTTTATCGATCGCATACAAAGTGTTGGATAAATTTCCTTTGAGTATTTTTATTAATTTGTGTTCATTAGAAATAAGCTTTACGTATAGCTTTGCATTTGATTGATCCGTGAATTAATTATTGTTGAATAATTTGTGTTCATTATCATTCCATATGTTTACATTATGCATATTCGAGCTTTTCGATAGTAGGTTCGGTTAGACAATTTGATTCGGGTTGTTTCCGCTATGCCATAAAACTTTTGAAAAACTATTTTTGCCAAAAGTTCTGTTTTTAAATTTGTGATCTATTCACCTCCCTCATATAGATCGAAGCCTATCGTCTAACAATTGGTATCAAGAGCTCCAGTTAATTCCGTGCTTCAGATTTACTTTTTAGAAGAATGGCTGCCGAACCTAAGGGAGCGTACAATAGAGCACCAAATTTCACAAGTGAAAATTATGGCTATTGGAAAGCTCTTATGTGGATTCACATCAACTCCGTTGACAAAGGTATATGGAACACTATTCAAAATGGTCAGAATGAAATAACCATGACCAATGAAGGTGTTACCGTACCTAAACCAGAAGCACAATGGGATGCTAATGATTGGGAATTGTGGTCACATGATTGGAAAGTGAAAAATATTCTCAAATCCGCTTTGGGTGTTGATGAATTTTATCGTGTTTCTTATTGTGAGACCGCCAAGGCTATGTGGGACGCATTATAAATTGCCCATGAGGGTACTAATGATTTCAAACAAGCTAGGATTAACACATTAAATCAAGAGTTTGAGCTGTTTCGTATTGAGCATGGTGAAACCATTGCAGATATGCGAAAATGGTTCACACATCTTATCAATCGATTAAGTGTGCTAGGTAATTCTGTTTCCAATGAACTTGCTACTATAAAAGTGTTGAGGTGTTTAAGCAGAGAATGGAAACCAAAGGTCACCGCTATCAAAGAGGCAAATGATCTTAAGTCGCTTGATCTCACGGCTTTGTTTGGTAAGTTAGAAGAGCATGAGCAAGAGCTCACTTGCTTAGTAAAATACAAAAAACAATGTGAAAAGAAAATGAAGAAGGAGAAAGACAAAGACAAAGAAGAAGGGAAAAAGTCCATAAATCTAAAGACTTCTAGATCAAGGTTCTCAAATGATGAGCTTAGGGATTGTAAATCTAAAGATGACAATTGAAAGCTCCAAGAGTTTGACTAAATTTTGGTAAAACATAATGTTGTGAAAGATGTTCCAACATGAAGGGTTCTTCCCCAGACCAAAGATGTCGAGTGAAATGTCCTAGCATGAAGACTCGACACCATGACCATCACAGTAGGTTATTTTAAATCCGTTCCAAGATTCAAGGCGTGATTGGCAGTGGATCAAGGAAAGAAGATTTGAAGCCCAACGCAGAAAAGGCTATAAAAGAAGACCAAGACCTAGGCAGAAAAGAGAGAGAGAGACGACATAAACTTAGGAATCCTATTTTGTAAAGTAGGGTTTAGGTTTTGAGAATCGTAGGATTCTCTTGTAAGTATCCCTCTGTATCGATTTGATACATTGTGGTAGACATAGGTACTTGTACAGATTCAAAAACCAGTAGGTAATGAATCGTGTATTTTTCTTGGATGAAGCTTTTAAGCAAATCCAAGTTAACTTGTTAGTCAAGGATGCTTGACTGAACTTTGTATTGAAAAGGGTGTCTTTCAATAGGATGATGCAGTTATGGTGTAGTAACTGTTAGATAATCACAGGTTGTGATTTAAGGAGTGAGATGTGTTTCTCTTATCTAGGATGGAGTTCTTAGATAAAGTCTTCATTGGGTAGTGATAGGTAAACGTGGGTGTTTACTGTTAACCTGAGGTTGTTTATATAAAACTATACTACTGATAGTGAACTCTTCTTCCTGAATTGGTATCCCCCAGATGTAGGTGATTTGCACCGAACTGGGTCATCATATTCTGTGTTGTTTATCATTGTGCAATTTATAGTTCAGTTTTGATTAACATGTTGGAACAAATGTCGAAACATCTGTGTTTCTGCAGTTACTGATATTTTGGATATCAGTTTGTTGTTATGTTCCTTGTTTAATAATGATGCAGAACAATGTCTTGACATGTGTTAGGACATCTGTTGTCTGCTATGCCAGAATTTCAAATGGTATCAGAGCAGACATCCTGTCTGTTTCTGGATGAGATCTTTAGGAGATACTTTCTGGCGTTTTAAACAAGGAGGATTTTTGGAGATCAAATCATCAACTCAGACATACTTAAGGGTATTAATGGATGGGATGGATGGGATGGATCGAAGGTAACAACTTGGTGGTTGTTCATGTTTCTGAGGAGGTTCTACAACAACTGCAGGAGAAGTGGCTAGTTCTCTAGTTGGGGTGTCTTATAAGATGTTCTGACATCTTATTAGGGCATGTTGAATTTGTTCCTTGGTGTTTCCGCTGCATATGTTTCTGATGGAAGAGTTATGGAATTTATGGGATTCTGGAGTTGTTAATGAAGACAGATGGTGGAAGATCTAATCGTCGGCCTCTATATTTGAAGATACCTGCATTCTTTTATTCCAAAGTCAGGAGCGATGGAATGGAGAGAGTTGTTGGTAGTTGTCTGTTATGGCGACTTGGTACTTAGAAGCTTGGTTCCATTGTGCAGTTTGAAGTCAATTGAAGAGAAGGGGAGTTAAGATTAGGTTTATCAAGTTATTGCTCTAGGAATTTGATAAATTATTGATCGGCTAAGTTGTCAAAGATACTTGAGAATTCTCTCAAGTCCACTCATAAAGGCATATCAGTCGTGCATCTGAAGTCTTCTAGTTATTCTTCTGACTAGAGAGTGTTTTTGTGAAACATAAACCTGAAGAAAGTGGAGGTGATTTTTTTTCACCGTCCAAAAGTGCAAGGAAGGATTCATCTTTCTTAATCCTAAGGCTGAATCGAATCTGAATGGAGATTTAAGAACTATTGTGGTAAATCGTTCAGAGAGAATCTTAGTTACTTGAGTCAAGGGTGGCAGCCTTTGTATCTCAGCACTTTGTTGGTCAAGGAAGATACTTACAAAGATTGAATACTTGATAAGTGTTCATGGAGGGATCTGTTAGAGTATGGCTTCAACAGTGACACAGGGTTATTGAACAAGCATTTAAGATTAATTGTTATTTGTGATATTCACAAATATTTAATTGATTATCCTTGTATGTGAAGTTCAAGATTGCTGATGTTCAACATGATGTTGAAACATCTCTTCATCTGGGGTTGTGCAGAATCATGAGAGGGGTACTGCATAAGCTTTTGGATCTATTTCTCTTGGGTGTTGACCTAAGAATCTACTTTAGTGTGGTGTGGCAGAAGCATCTGATCTCTGGAGAGTTTCCTGGCAAGAAACTGGTCTAGACTATGGTGGTGTGGAAGATGAAGAAGAAGACATCATAATCTTGATGAATAGTTCTTGGATCAGTTTATTTCTGATCTAGGAGTAGTGGAGTGCAGCAGGTGTGTTCTAGTTGCATCTGACGTTTAACTGGAAAGTGTCTTGGCAAGAGACTTGTCCAGAATATGGTGCTGGTAATGGCACAACTTGGGTCAGTTTATTTCTGATCTAGGTACATAGGAGCATGTGATCTTGCTCATCTTGGAAGTCAAGGTTAAGTGGCAGTTATCTCTGACTTTCTACAGACTGCTCTACTTAAGGAAAATGGAATTCTTTGGTATAGTTGTGGTGTAGTCTATGACTACTTCTCTTCTGAAGAATCAGACTTGGCACGTTTGAGGTCTTTGGAGTTATGAAGCAGATATTCATCAAGGTGTGAGCTTGAATTGAATGCTTGTGATATGATTAAGCAGGATGGAGGTTGTCTACTCAAACATGTTGTTAAATCAAGTCTATGAGAACATGGAACTCTTGTTCTGTTATAGGGAGGAGGTTTATCTAAGTGGCAGAAGGAAGGGTTGAATTCCTCAGCTAGATGTCTGATCAGATGTCATGACATCAAGCAGAAAATTCATGGTCTTAGTTGATGTTGTGGCGCATCATCGTAAGATAAGTTGATCTTCTCAGAAATAAATGGAATCAACACTTTAAAAAGGTCTATCTCATGCAGTTTGCGGGAGCTGTGGAAGGAGAAGATGTTACATGTCTAAGGCTTGGTGGATCCAAGATGGCTTGCTATGGAGTAAGTAGATCATGTAACTTGAATATTAGGTTTCATTGGTGGATCAGAAGATTGTCTGAAACTCTGAAGAAAAGTTAAGATGAACCAAACTGTGGCATTTGGTTAATATTTATTGTGCATTCAAGCAGGGTGCTTGGAACTAATTACTCTTGGGCAGAACGGTAGTTGGTTGAAGACTTAAGGAGGTTCTGGGTCTATCTTGGAGCTTGTGGTAGAAGTTCTAAGTTGATTATGGAAGATTATTTTCTTGGTGGATGAGAGTTTATTTCTCTCTTCGGTTATCTGGAGTTTTTGTTGATCAAGCTGGTGGCGCAGTATTGTCTGAAGGTCTTCAGTTTGAGTACTATTCAGATAGTAAGTCAAGTGGTTGAGTATATCAAGAACCATGTTGGTTGGTGTCAGTGATATGTGAAGGATATCCTAACTGATGTTAGAACATCTTCTGGGTTGGTTATCCTTGGAGTAGGATTCTTAGTTCTGTGTGTGGAACTTGACACTCACATCTTGTCTAAGAGGTATTTATCTTGTCATATGGGAGAATGATGGGTAAAAGACTGTCTTGGAAGTCTGATGTGAATGTAGTATCAGACTGAAGTGGATCATGGGTTGATTACATGAAGGTCTGGATTCTTATGTGTTTAGAATATGGAAGCTGATATTCACCAGTTGAATCAGAAGTATTATATCTTATCATATGGGAAAATGGTAGATTGAAGACTGTCTTGGATCGTGGGGTGTTTATCTTGAAGACTGACTCTTGCTGGAGTCAGAATACTTGTGGAGAGGTGGTTTCTTCTGCTACAAGGCATGCTAGAGAGAAGTGGACCAGTTTGGTGCTTGTAGAGCAAATAAGCTGAGGATTTCTGGAGCAAGTGTTTGATGTCCTTCAAGTGTGAATAACATTTGGGCGAGCTAGCAAACTAAGGGGCTCTGTATGTCTCTTTGAGGAATGAGAAGCATTCAGATTCAATTGGGTTGTATCTCAGGGAACAAGGAGATCTATACATGAGAATTCAGGAGGAATTCGTGTGGTGTATGGATGGTTTCTAGACGAGAAGAAGATCTATACAATGGTGTTTTGGTCTCAATCCAAGAGTTTGTTGGTTGTGGTACAAGGATGCGTTCCTGGTACTCTAACTATATGATCATGAAGTTGTCATGGGATATCATGTAGTGATTTTGGGTGGATCTTGCTAAAGAAGCATTTGTTGAGAAAGATAGGGGAAGAACTTCTGTCTGTTAAATGTACTAGTATGGTACATGGATTGCTTGAGGGTCAAGCATTAGATGAATGAGTTCAGCAAGTGGGTTGAACAGAGGGTTCGCTCTTGAAGACATGAAGATGCGTCTTATGTTTTCCATTCATTCAGGGTGTTCTTCTTGCAAAGGAGCACTGGTTATCTACAACAGGGGGAGTTAGACTTTTGTTATGGATATATTGCAACAGTAGTGCAGATTGGTTATCAAGATTGTTTGTGGTTTCAAGCAGTTTGTGATATATTGCCTCAGGTGAGGATGATATATCAGACGAGATGTCGTGACATTATGCTACTGGTATAAGTTCTACGTGGACTTATCAGGTTATTCTGATTCTGTCATTGGGTGTCAATGGATTGAATCAAAAGTGGTACAAGTATCTTGGGAGTCTCTGTTGCTGTCTGGAAGAAAGTTCATTGGAAGCATTATGTAATGATCAAGTCTGCTTATTCTAGATTAAGGAATTAATTTAGAATAAAGAGAAGAAGGTGGTACTTCTAGGTCTGTCATAATCAATGTTGTGGGGTCTACTAATCACTTATGGGAAAAACTGACAAAGTCAGATTAGGTATCAGGACTTTCCTCAGGATCTGTTTCAGAAAAAGACAATCAAATTGACGGTGGGTTCAAGGACAAGTCTGAAAAAGTGGAAACTTTCGAAACTAACTTGACCAACAGTTATTACATTCATTGACTAGTCTTCTGATGGATTGACTCTACCTGACTAGCTTCTTCAATATTTAAAGAGGATCGTGATGCTTGAATTGTAAAACATCCTTCTTGTTAAATTGAGAGAAAATGGGTTTTGTCCGTGTCTGGGTAAGCACAGTCTGGGTATGGGTTTGCATGGGTCACTTTTGTCAATTTTTGGCTAAAAAGGGGGAGAATGACTATGTTGTTACTATCAACTGTGTGTATGCCTGTTTGTATGCATTTGAGCTACTGGTCTGGAAAAATGTCTCAAATGATGTTCTGACGTTCTGGGTTCTAACATCTTGGGTAAATTGTGTTTTGTGATCAGAGTTAGAAAGCAAGTTGTGTTTTGTGATCTGAGTTACATTCTCTATGTACTCATTATCACAAGGTGAATGAGGAAGGGAACTTAAAATTATCTTCTCTCTCTTCCTTGACACTTGTTTAAGGTTTTCTCATTGCATGCTCCATCAAACTGAAGAATGTTTTAGCCAAAATATGTCAAAAGGGGGAGATTGAAAGCTCCAAGAGTTTGACTAAATTTTGGTAAAACATAATGTTGTGAAAGATGTTCCAACATGAAGGGTTCTGGCCCAGACCAAAGATGCGAGTGAAATTTCCCAGTATGAAGACTCGGCATCATGACCATCACAGTAGGTTGTTTTAAATCTGTTCCAAGATTCCAGGCGTGATTGGCAGTGTATCAAGGAAAGAAGATTTGAAGCCCAACACAGCAAAGGCTATAAAAGAAGACCAAGGCCTAGGCAGAAAAGAGAGAGAAAGAAAGAGAGAGAGAGAGAGAGAGAGAGATAGAGAGAACGACATAGACTTAGGAATCCTATCTTGTAAAGTAGGGTTTAGGTTTTGAGAGTCGTAGGTTTCTCTTGTAAGTCTCCCTCTGTATCGATTTGATACATTGTGGTAGACATAGGTACTTGTACAGATTCAGAAACCCGTAGGTAATGAATCGTGTATTGTTCTTGGATGAAGCTTTTAAGCAAATCCAAGTTAACTTGTTAGTCAAGGATGCTTGACTGAACTTTGTATTGAAAGGGGTGTCTTTCAATAGGATGGTGCAATTATGGTGTAATAACTGTTAGATAATCACATGTTGTGATTTAGGGAGTGAGATGGGTTTCTCTTATCTAGGATGGTGTTCTTAGATAAAGTCTTCATTGGGTAGTGATAGGTAAACGTGGGTGTTTACTGTAAACATGAGGTTGTTTACATAAAACAATACTAATGATAGTGAATTATTCTTCCTGGATTGGTATCCCCTAGATGTAGGTGATTTGCACCGAACTGGGTCATCATATTCTGTGTTGCTTATCATTCTGCAATTTACAGTTCAGTTTTGATTAACATGTTAGAACAGATGTCGAAACATCTGTGTTTCTGCAGTTACTGATATTCTGGATATCAGTTTGCTATTATGTTCCTTGTTTAATAATTATGCAGAACAATGTCTTGACATGTGTTAGGACATCTGCTGTCTGCTATGCTTGAATTTCAACAATGAATCCGACGAAGAAGATATGGGACAGTTTATAAAGAGGGTCAATAAATACATGTTGAAACATGGTAACAAATATCTCGATAAATACCATGATATATCAAGAAGGTTATCATGTTCCTCAAAAGAAGATGAGAACAAAAAGGGGAATTCCCAAAGTACTTGTTACAACTGTGGTAAACCCGGTCACTTTAAGCCTGAGTGTCCTAAAATCAAGAAAGAAAAGGAAAGAGGCCGTCACAAATCGTCTAGAAAATATAGAAGAGCTTATGCCACCTGGGAGAGAGAAAATGATTCATCAAGTTATGATAGCTCTACGTCAAGTGTTGAATCGGCCAAGCTTTGCTATATGGGAAAAAAAGGAAAGAAAAATGTTGTAAGTCACTCTAAACTTCAGCCTTCTCATGATTTACTTTTTTCTCAACTTCAAGAATCTTTTGAAAATCTACAAAGACAAGCCATAGATGCTTTCAAAAGATTAGCTTCAAATAAAAGAATTATTTCTCATTTAGAAGTTAAGATTTCAGAAAATGAAAAGAATATGGAAGCACTAAGTAAATCTATGTTAGATATTCTAAAGGGTCAATATGAGGATCCTAAATCTTTGTGGTTTGGTTGTGAAACTTGACACATTTGGCAAAAGGAGTCAAGGACTCTTAAAGCTAAGTTAGATAAGGCTTTGCAACCTAAGGTTACTTTTGCTATAGATACTTCCAAATATGACTTACCATCTTATAATCCTTATATAAGGTATATTTACATTAAAAAGGAACCAAATAGAAAAAGATTATCTTCTCTTAACTTGTATTGTCACTATTGTTGCAAAAAGGGTCACACCATTGCAAAGTGCAAATTTAGGAAACTTTTTGTTCCTAAAGGTGCCTTTCAATGGATGCCTAGATGCAACCAAAGTTTTACTAATCCCCAAGGACCCAATGAAGATTGGGTACCTAACTTTATTTGTTAATCGTGCAGGAAAAATGTCTTGACTCTATGAAGATGGTATGGGATCTTGTTTGTGGATGTAAGTTCTGTGTTTTTTTTTTTATTGACTACATTTTGGTAAAACAACATGTTGTTAACAAGATGTTAAACCAAGATGTTGTGACATGTTCCAGGACATGTTATACCAGAAAGTTAGGGCATAACTATTTTGGTATTTTTAGTGTGATATGATGCACACGTGGGCAATATTCATGGGAGTATATTGTGGGAATTTCTATTATGATAGATTCTCTTAGTTTTCATAAAAAGGTTCCTCGAGCCTTTTTAGGAAAGTATTTATTTTGTTCCTATTATTGTGCAGGATGATTTGCAGTAAGATAAAGCTGGTTGCTATTATTTGTGCGCCTCAAGAAGCCCAAGTCCATTAGGTCTGAAGGCTATTTAAAGTGAAGACCAAACCCTATTGAAAAGAGATCACAACGTGAAGATTTTGAGAAATAAGGATTAGCCGTGTTTTGGTTGGTCTTTAGGGTTTAGTGCGTGTTAATTGTATGTCACTCATGTATCTTATGATGCATTGAGGTTGACTGATTGTTCATTGTTCATTGTCCACTCTAAAGCTTTTAAGCAAGAGTGTATTTTTCTTGGTTGAAGCTTTTAAGCAAAACCGAGTATTGTCTTGCAAGTGTGGTACTTCATTTTTTGTGTAATTGTTGAATTATCACTGGGATTGTGACTGATTAGGAAGTGAGGGGGGATCTCATATCTAGAGGGTGTCTAAGTAAAAGTTGCACAAGGTAGGGATTAGACGAGAAGTTGTAAACGGGGGAGTTTAGCTTTAAATTAATATTATCATAGTGAATTTCCTTCCTGGCTTGGTAGCCCCCATATAAAGGTGAGTTGCACTCAACTGGGTTAACAATTCTGGTGTTATTTATCTTCTGTTGTTTATTTTTCTCTGCATATTGTTTTGTGTGATCAAACTGTTTTGATCCAAGTGTTGTGACATCTGTCTCGACATCTGGTATCTGTGTGCTAGGATTTCAGTGGAGAATAAAGGCACAACACTGTGGCATGTCCTTATTGTTTTGATCAATGTGATTAATAAGGGGGATTGTGTTATCAATCAGGTAACTCTTAGTGTTTCTTCAAAGTGGTAAAAGTGTGCGAATGATTACAAATGTTCTATTCGAGAAGTGTCAGAAAGGTATTATGTTCAATAATATAGGTTTATCTTCAAGAAGACATACTCAAGTACATCAAATTAGGAGTGATCAACCTAAGATGATGAAACATGAGGAGGAGTAAGATAATCATCATGATTGAACAAGATTGAGAGTCCAACATCAAGGATAGTCATAAAGTCAATCACCTTTTTTGGATACATTATTAGTCACACTTTCAAATACTTGTATAAGAAGAAAAATGGTAAGAGCGTTTTGGTATCGATTGTGTTTTGTGGAACGTGTTGCATTTATTTCAACATTTATTCAAAGTTCTTCGTGGAATGCAAGTGCATCCTTCGTCATATGTACGGTGAGGTAATATCATTTCAATCCCTTTTCTTGTTTTGTAAGTAACTATTTCTTTTATTCATTTATTTCTCAAAGGTATGTGATGAATTATGTGTATGATATTTGTGATGTGTGTTTACTGTAAAACTCCAAATATACCTCGCAAAATATAAAAATAAATCAGAGTAATTGCATCAAATATATTCAGGATGTCACACAATCAATCACACAAAGGTGCACACACACACACACACACACACACACACATATATATATATATATATATATATATATATCTGTGTGTGTGTGTGTGTGTAACACATGCAATATGTAACACCCCATTTTTAATTATTTAATCGTCTGGTTTTATTTTAATTGTTGGCCTTAGTTAGGGGTGTGTTCAAGTGCGTGGGGGGTAATATTAGTAATATGGAAATATTATTATTATTATTATTATTATTATTATTATTATTTTTAATAATATATTTCATATTATTATTATTATTATTATTATGGTTACTATTATTATTAAGATTATCTAGTAAAATAAGACCTAATATAATTAAGTGGATATTGGGTTAATGGGATTAGTGAGGGTAGTTTGGTAATTGGAGATTAATTAGTGGAAATTGGTGAAGGTTAGGATAATCAGAATTTTAGAGATAGAAAGAGGAAAAAGCTAAGGAGAGGAAGAACAAGGGTGTGCTAGGGCAAGGATCTTCACCAATTTTCGCAGGAATTAAGCAAGAATTCGAGGTAAGGGGGACAAACGGGTTTAATATTGGTGATATATTCATGAAAGGGTAGTGGGGAGTCCTTAACCCCGTAGGCATTTGTATGCTAAACTGTTGAATTGATGATTGTTGTATATGTATGTTGTGATTCTGAAAATCGTTCGTGAATTGATATGTATTTTCATGAATTGTTGTGGTTGTTGCTGTTGTATGAACCTATGTTGCAGACCTGTTGATTTTGACTCGAGTTAGGAGAACGATTTGAGATTTTAGACTTATAATACCTGTAGTAATTCTAGATACAAGTGTGAAGATGAAAATTGGACCTAAAATCAATGTAGAAACGATTATAGGACTGGTTGGAAGTGAAGAAGTGTGGAGATTGTAGCAGAATACAGAATAGTGAGGCTTCTGGTGATTTGCGTAATAGATCTGGCGATACGCGTATCAAGTAAGGCGATACGCGTATGGAATGGCATGATACGCAGCAATACGCGTATGGGAGTTAGGCATTACGCGTAATAGGAGGGCCATACGTGTATCGTGTTGGAATTTGGAAAATTCAGTGAGAAGACGTGTCTGTCCGTACGCGTACGGCATAAGGCAATACGCGTAAGGACTTGGGCATTGTAAGGGAATACGTGTATAAGGGGAGTCAATACACGTATGGGTTAGGCGAGCGAGTTGGCAATACGCGTATGGCATGGGGCAATACGCGTATGGCCAGCGAAGTTGCAGAATTTTACCGTTCCGCAAATTCTTTCTAATTTTCGCGCCCGATTCGGTTTCTTTTGGTTTGAGAGGTTGGGAATAGGTGCCAGGTGCTGGGAAATAAAACGTTGATGATGAAAATATTAATTTTAATAATTTTAATTGATTAATTAATTAATTAGGTGTTTGGTGTGTATGAAGCAAATTACTTGACGATGGTGTTGATGATATGTATGATGTGATCAGGAGGATCGTATGCATGTATTTACACTTGTATACATGTTTTGTTGTGCATGGTTGAGTCTTGCATATTCATGGTGATTGGTGGGATGAATCATTGCTCAAGAGGATTGTATGTGATTCATCCGTACTCCTATATGGAGAATGGTGAGGGATAGATCATTGCCAAATAGAGGTGTATGTGATCTATCCGGGGTTCGATTGAATGAACCAATGAGTCGGTACCGCATGCATGGTGTCGTGTTGCATTACATTATTATTTGATGTCGTTGATGATATTGGACAGTAGGTTGTGTTGGGTGTTGTTGACTTATGTATGTGAATGCTACCTTCTTATCATGTATTTATTCACCGTTATATATTGAACGTGATTTCTCACCCCTTTGTTGTTGTTGTGTCTGTGCTTCTTCGGAAGTACAAATAACCCAGGTACTTAGGTCGCTTGGATGTTCGTGTTGCCTGTTCGAGTCTATAGGGGTGCTCTGATACGTAACACGGGATGTCGGGATATTTTTGTAGTTGTTTTGATTTTATTACATTCTTTGTTACGTATTTCATTTTATTGAATTATTTTATGGAGAACCTTGTTTTAAGGAACTATTGGTGTATTTGGGCAGATGGCCGTGAATTTGAAACTAAATAATTATTTCCGCTGATTCTTTATTCCATTTAATACAATAAAGAGTTTATGTTTGTGTTGATGATGTGGCATTCCACTTTTTGGTGCAAACTCTGATTTATTTTTAATATTTTGTTTATTTTCAAAATGGGGAAAGTGGGGTGTTACACAATATCCGAATACTAGTTAAAATAACTATAACAATTCCACATGTCTTAGAATCAAAACTTCATTGAAATAGCGGAAGCATCACATAAATAATTATTTGTAGTATAATTATTCCTTCAACAATAACAAAAAACACAAATATTATAGAGATATCCAAAAATATCTATCAACACAAAAGACACGATGTTCCCAGATCTCGGTGTTACACATCAGAGTAGACGCCGACACAAAAGGGAAACTAGAAGATTTCATCTTCTACTTACTTCAACTCCTCTACTGCGAGTTATCTGCACGATGCCCATGTAAATGCAACATTTAAACAGAAGGGGGTGAGGTATCATAAATAGATAAAGGAAAGCATGATAATAAAGGAATCATTAGATTATTTATTGTATATCACCCGTTCCACACAACCAACACGACAACCATCTAACCCAATAACAACAACCAACATACGACAACAACTTCCAACACAAAACAACAAAATCCAATATACAATAACAGACGCAACCAACATGTGATGCAATGAGACTCACAACTAGACTCAATGCATATGGTACCATCGATCCCTATTTCAGAACCAGATATCTATTTCAGGATCACAATTCTCGTCGGAATTTCCATAATGTCGCTCACACCACACATGGGCACACGACTTCCGTGATCGCTCACACCGACATGGGCACACGAATTAACGTGACCGATCACACCCCACATGGACACACGATCACCAACAACAACAACAACGATACGATTCCACAATTTGAATTCGGATAATACGCTCACACCCCACATGGGCACACGACTTATCTCACAACTCATGCAACCATGAAATGCATGACAACAACAACAACAATGAACATCTAAATAATTCAACATGCCACTATAGGCCAACAACAACAACATCCCATACAGTCCAGCAACATCAACATGCCATACAGTCCAACAACAATATATAACATGACACGCATCCACTAGGCATTTAAAATCTTCTTACACCACAACAAAATGATTAAAATGAGTTCAACATTAACAAACATCAAAATCATTCAAATTCTGCTACTGAAACTATTTTTAAATTAAATTTCATCACGTCAGCTTTCCGAAGTTTCAAACGACACTCGAATCGGACTCCCAGAACGAAAGTTATGAATTTTTAAAGGTTTTTCAAAAATTAGTCCCAGGGTAACCGATTACTATCACACCGAAATCACACAGTGTGACCGGTTACCTAAATCAGGGTAACCGATTACACACTCCCAGTTTTCCCAAAAATGTTGTTTTTCAACAGTGTAACTGGTTACCCTATATCTAGTAACCGATTACACCTACAGCATAATCACTTTTCTGCTATTTATCAGTGCGAAAAGTGACTTTTAACTCATCCCAAAATCCATTTTTTCACACAAAACGTGTAATTTACTATTCTACTTAAAAACCACTTTTATCAACACAAAACCCCCGATTTCTTTCCCCGAAAACACCCAAAACAATCATTCCGACTCTGATTCGCGACTTCACACAACGACACAACAACATCAACAATCAAACAACAATTCAAGGAATCAACAACAATAGTTATTACATAAATTTTATCATCTACAACAATTCTAACAACAACATACAACATTCCATCATAATTAACCAATTCAACAACAACCTTTCATCAAAAACATGAATAAAGGAAAATACAATACAAGACCTACATGAAAAAGTCTACCCACAATTACCATCATACTAACCCTTAGCTAGTTAGAATCCCACCCTTACCTTTGAGTTTTGTAACAAGTTATTCCTCCTCAACAATGGATTCCTCTTCCATTGCCCTACCTCTCCCTCACGCTCTTTCTTCCTCTTTCTTTCAAAAACATGTAATGAACAATTTGTTCCTCAACTTCCCCTTTTTGATTATTTTATTATTATTATTATTATTATTATTATTATTATTATTATTATTATTATTATTATTATTATTATTATTCTAATATTATTATTAATAATAATAATAATATTGGAATTATAATCATCTATCAGTTTATAGATTTGAGAGATCGGTCTATGGTCGATAGTTGCTTTGTGTTGAACTTAAAGCTTACTATATTGGTTGTTATATAGATAAATCATGTAGCGATGAATACGATATTTCTCACGACGCCGCTCTAGAGATAGACGGTATTGAGAGAATGCGCGATGATATTAATCGAATCCGACTTCACATGCAAGATTGAAAGAATGCGTATAAGTTAGGGTAGATGAAAACTACTTTTGATATACTTTGTTAATTAAACTCTTTAGAATTTATAAGCTTTGCTACTAAAAACGTGACAATTTTATGAACAAAACTTTGAAAACCCTTATTCTTGAAACGATAAATTATTGAAAGGCAAGCAACAAAATATCCTCAATCCCCGTGGAAACGATAACAACCCCCCATTTAGCTACGATTCGAACAGGTTGATAATGTCCAAATAGGATGGTGTAACCGAGATTATTGGGTTGGGATCTTTGTGTGTTTCATATAAGAAAACCAAGTTGGGGTTTTCCTTTAAGATCACTAGGATTTAAAGGTTTTGGACAAGATCACGCTAAAACGGATTAGACCGGGTGAAGGCCTTGGGACAAGGTGGTTTCCTTGCATATAGGCATGGCAACGGGGCAGGGCAGGGATGGGTTTAGCTAGCCCCGCACCCGCACTCGGCTCCCTATTACATACCCGCCCCCGCCCCCAAACCCAGCCGGGGGTGAAGTTTTACCACCCAGACCCACCCCCGATGGAAACGGGTTTTCCCACACCCGGACCTGCCCCCACCCGCAAAAAAAATGATTTCTTTTAAATAGTAATAAAAATTAATGAAAATTAAACGGACATTACAACTCTCCCCCACTTAGAATATTTTCGTCTTCGAAAATTTACCTGATCCAAACAACTTAAGATATGCTTCACGTATCCTACTCTCCAAATCCCAAGTCATACCTCCACCGGCAATGCCTCCCCACACCACCTTTGCGAGAGTAATCTCTTTGCCTCACAACTACTTCACTTCACGGTCTTCAATCCTCACAGAAAAGCCTCAACTATACATCATCCATCAGAATCACATACGACGGGTCCAAAACATACTTCCGAAGTTGTGAAACATGGAACACATCATGTAAATTCGACAAATTTGGTGGCAATGCCACTCTATAAGAAATAGTTCTAACTCTCACTGATATCTGATACGGACCAATAAATCAAGGAGTAAGCTTCCTCGACTTCAAGGTACGCCCCACACCGGTCACTGGAGTGACTCTCAAGAATACACGGTCTCCCTCTTAGAACTCAAAATCTTTCCTTCTCTTATCATGATAACTCTTCTGCCTACTCTGCGAAGCTTTCATCTTTTCCCAAATTAGCTTCACCTTCTCAGTAGTTTGTTGAACAATCTCAGATCCAAGCACCACACTCTCACCAGATTCATGCCAACACAGAGGTGTCCTACACCTCCGACCATACAAAGCTTCAAAAGGCGTCATTCCAATACTAGAATGATAATTGTTATTATAAGTGAACTCAATCAATAACAAATGACTATCCCAAACACCTACTTATTCAAGAACACAATCCCTCAATAAATACTCCAAAGACAGAATAGTCCTCTCTGTCTGACCATCTGTCTATGGATGATAAGCTGAACTCAACCTCAGCTTCAAACCCAAAGCCTCCTGCAAACTTTCCCAAAATATGGAAGTGAACCTCATATCTCTATCCAACACAATACTCAACGGAATTCCATGCAGCTTCATAATCACACAGATATAGATTTCTGCCAACTTCTGCAAAGAAAAACTGATGTTAATCGAAATAAAATGTGATGACTTCGTCAGTCTATCAATAATCACCCAAATGGCATCATGCCCTCTCGGAGTATTCGGCAACCCAGTCACAAAATCCATAGAAATGTTGTCCCACTTCCACACTAGAATTTCCAACGGTTGCATCAACCCTGTAGGTTTCTGATGTTCAACTTTTGACTTCTGATAAGTCAAACAGGCATACACAAATTATGCCACATCTCTTTTCAATCCAGTCCACCAAAATATATTCTTCAGATCCTGATACATATTTATAACTCCTGGATGGATACTCAAGCTACTCTTATGACTTTCTTCTAGAATCATTCTTTTCAACCCAGAATCATCCGAAATACAAATTCTGTCACGAAACCTCAGCACACCTTTCTCATCCACTTTAAAGTCATCATCTTCAATCTGATTATTTCCAATCATCAAGTCCACTAACTTCACATCCAACTTCTGACTATAGTCTCTCTAATATTATTAAGAAAATCATTGTTGATATTCAACATAACACTCTGCGGTGTCAGCTCACACTCCAAACTCAAGTCTCTGAATTGTTCAATATATTCCAACTTTCTAACCATCATAGCAGACATATGCAAAGGCTTTCGACTCAAAGCATCAACCACAACATTAGCTTTACCTGGATGATAATTCATGCCAAAGTCATAATCTTTCAAAAATTCCAACCATCTTTTCTATTTCATATTTAACTCTTTCTGATCAAACAGATAATTCAAGCTCTTATGATCACTATACACCTCAAATATGGAACCATAGAGATAATGCCTCCAAATCTTCAACACAAAAGCAGCTGCAACTAACTCTAAATCATGAGTAGGATAGTTTTTCTCATGAACCCTCTGTTGTCGTGAAGCATAAGCCACAACCTTACCATCTTGCATCAGCATAACACCTAAACCCATCAAAGACGCATCGCAATACACCACAAATGCTTCATTCGGTTTCAGAAAAATCAAAACTAGAGTTGTAGTCAACCTTTTCTTCAGCTCAATAAAACTCTTTTCACAGTGAATATCCCACACAAAAGCTTTACATTTGCGAGTCAACTGAGTCAACGGAAGTGCTAACTTATAAAAGCCATCAATAAACCTACGATAATAACCATCAAAGCCCAAAAATCTCCAAATTTCTATAATCGACTTTGGAGCCTCCCATTATAGAACTGCATATGCTTTGGATGGATCCACATAAATGCCATCACCTGAAATAACATGACCAAGAAAATTCACCTCTTTCAGCCAGAATTCACACTTTGACAACTTTGCATAAAGGTTCTTCTCTTGTAATACTTGCAACACAATTCTCAAATGCTCAACATGCTCCTCTTCCGACTTAGAATAAATCAGAATGTCATCAACGAAGACTACTGCAAATTGATCCAAGTAAGTATGAAAGATTCAATTCATATACTCCAGAAATACTCCAGGTGCATTAGAAACGCTGAACAACATTACTAAATACTCATAATGTCCATACCGAGTCCTGAAAGCCGTCTTCTTAATATCTTCATCCTTCACTTGAATCTGATGATTACCCGACCTAAAGTCAATTTTACTAAACACACGTGCACCCACCAACTGATCCATCAGGTCATCTATTCTTGGAAGCGGATACTTGTTCTTAATCGTCACTTTATTCAACTGCCTATAATCCACACACAACCTCATACTACCGTCTTTCTTCTTTACCAACAGCACTGGTGCTCCCCAAGGCGATACAGTTGATCTTACAAATTTCTTTTCCAACAACTCTTCTAATTTTTTCTTCAACTCTGCTAACTCCGACGCTGACATCCGATATGGTGCCATAGAAACAGGTCTGGTACCAGGGACAAGATCAATAGCAAACTCTACCTCTCTCTCTGGTGGCACATCTGAAATATCATCTGGAAACACATATGGGAATTCATGCACCACCTGCAACTCATCAATCACCGTCTGGCTCTCCACAGACAATGATGCAAATAATGCAAGCATTTGAGCTTCCTCTTCTGAAAGCTCCTTCAACTCTCTAGTAGACAGAAAACCAGTTTCTTTCTCATTATCAGGAGCAAGAAACTGCACCGACTTGTTATAACAGTTGATAAGAAGATGATTAAACTCCAACCATTTCATTCCTAAAATAACATCAAGATTTCCCAACGGCAAACAAATCAGATCCACACCAAAATCTCTATCAAAGATTGATAGAGGATAATTCAAACACACCAGAGAAGTTGTCACTGATCCCTTAGCAGGAGTTTCGATAACCATTTCTCCCTTCATAGAAGAAACAACAAGGCCAAGCCTTTTCACACAATCAGTAGCAATAAAAGAATGAGTAACACCACTATCAATAATAGCAATCAAAGGCGTATTATTTATATAACATATACCTCTGATCAACCTGTCATCACTGGAAGTCTGGGTCCCCGACAGAGCAAACACCTTCCCTCTATTTGAAGCTTGCTTCGGCTTCTGGCAACGAGTACTAATATGTCCATGTTCTCCATATTTGTAGCAAGTCACCACATTAACCCTGCAATCAGCAATCAGATGTCCAGACTGCCCACACTGCCCACACTTGTATCACTTCTTCACATCACTCTTGCACTCATTGGTACGATGACCGAATTCACCACATCTCTAGAACTTAAGAGGAGTGGGAGCACCTCCCCCACTTGGCCTCTTACCATCAGCAACTCTTTATTTACCTTTATCAGGTGGAGCACTGTAAGGCTTCCCACGGTTAACATTCTGGTTTCCCTTCTTCTCACTTAGACTCTTATAATGAGCTGACCGAGCTTTGCTACCCTCCTCATAAAATCTACAACTATCCACCAACTCTGGAAATCTCCGGATCTGTCGATATCCAACCTCCTGCTTGATCTTAGGATGCAAACCATTCTCAAATTTGGCATACTTTGAGAACTCATCATTCGGCTCATCATAATGCGGATAGAACTTAGAAAGTTCCACAAACCTGGAAGCATACTCAACAACAGTCAGATTACCCTGCTTCAACTCCAGAAACTCAATTTCCTTCTTACCACGAACATCCTCAGGAAAGTACTTCCTCAAGAACTCCCTACGAAACACAGTCCAGGTAACAACTTCACCTGATGTCCCTAACACCTGACGAGTGTTGAACCATCAGTCATCAGCCTCCTCATCTAGCATATGAGTACCAAACCGTACCTTCTGATCTTTAGAATAATTTTTCACTTGAAAGATCCTTTCAATCCCCTTGAGCCACGCCTGTGCTCCATCCAGATCATACCTACCCTTGAAAGTAGGCAGATTGTTCTTTTGGAACTTTCCCAAGTGACAAAACTCCTCATTCTCACCAGCATTAGGCTGATTTTAAATAGCCTGAGCAACAACCTACAAAGCAGCAACAATAGTAACATCATCTCTCCTTCCAGTCATTTATGTTTTTCCACTATAAACAACAACAATGGTTAGAAGACAACAACGACAGTATTAAACTGTCACAACACAACAGCTCAACAACTTGGCCGGACAGACCGACCTGCTCTGATACCACTAATGTAACACCCCAAATATACCCAGCAAAATATAAAAAAGAATTAGAGTAATTGCATCAAATATGTGTCGCAACTGCGAAAATCAACCGGCAGAAAAAACAGAAGAGCCGCCACCGAACGTTATTTATCTTGACGCATGGAAAGGAAACGATCGAAGAAAACCTAACAAAGGGAAAGGCATGGTCATCGCAACCATAATCTGGGTTCGGGAGTCGGTTACGCGAGAGGAAGGTCTTAGCACCCCATCGCGTTCATCGTACTCGATGGGATCCACGTTTGTTGTTCTGATCAAAGTGTGTAGGTATCTGAAGCTCCACTGCTAACTAGAAAGGAACAGAATGAGAAACAAAGGAAGAGAAAAAGCACGAAAGGTGACTCTGTAACGACCTGAAAATCTAAATTAATCATTTATGTATTTATTTAATTAATTTGGAAGGAATTAAGAGGTTTTTAGTAATTTGGAGAATTATGGACTAAAAGAGTATTTTTTTTAAATAATTTTAATAAAGTGAATAATCATGTATTATTTAGATTATTACTATTATTACAAATAATAAGAAAAAGGGCAAGGTGGTCATAAAGGAAAAGGAGTAAGGGTAGAGTTGGAAGTTCATAAACTGGGATAGTGTAACTAAAGAAGAAAGATCGATCAATTTTCTAACTGATCGTATTTTGGTGAAGAACGTTGAAGAAGAGAAAAGGAAGAGAAAACCTAGGGTTTTGAAGGATTGCTAGGAGAATCTTGGAGAAAGAAGGAAAAAGCTTCGGATTACTCTAAGGTATGGGGAGATTTCATAATTTCTTACAGTTCTTTAGGACATGGTGATGAATAGATTAGGTATTTATGAATTGGGTATAATTGTGGTGAATGTTGATGTATAATGAATAATTTGATGAGAATATGATGAAATTGAGTGGTATGTATTGATATATGTGTATTATGTGAGTCTTTTGATCGAATTTTCGTGGGGGGAAAAACTGATTTTTGGGATAATCGAAGTCAAGAACGCAGAAAATCATTTTTTGGGAAAAAGTAGGTTTTGTCGCATCCTGACACGGGCCGTGTCACACAACACGGGCATCCGTGTCAGCTTTCGGGTTGGGCGGTGAAAAAATTTTCATTAGCAGGTTGCCTGACACGGGCCGTGTCACAGGACACGGGCGGCCGTGTCAGCCTACTGCCCTGCATAATTTCTTTTTGTTTTGGAGAACTTTGTTTCAGACTTCCTGACACGGGCCGTGTCACAGGACACGGGTGACCGTGTCAGCTTGCTGCCTTGTACGTTTTTTTTGTTGCTTTGGAATCGTGTCCGACTACTGTTTGTTTTGTTGTTACTGTTTCTTGAGGTTTCTTGATGTTTTCTCGTATTGATTCCTTGTGGTCGAGTTGTTGCTGATATATAGATGATAAACCATGAATTTATGATGAATGTTGCTGAAAAATGAAATGAATGATGCACATGTTGATATTTGGATGAAATGAGGAGATTTAGCATCATTGCATTTCATGGCATTTTATTATGTTGGGGCTTCGGCCTATGGGTAGCTTCAATCCCATTGTGCGGATTGAAGTGATATGTTGTTATGTTGTGCTCCCTTGTTGAGGGTTGATGGCCAGTGTCCATCAAATGGAGAAATCGGTACCACATGCATTCCTTACATTCCATTATATTTGACATTGCATTTTATGAGGTATTGGTGATTGTGTTGCGAAGGATTGATGATGATTCGATGTTGTTGTTACTTATTCTGTTTATTTTCCAAGTCTTTATGTTACTATAATGAATTATGTTTTCTCACCCTGCCTGCTTGGAAATGTTGCCTCCTATGTGGGTAACTTGCAGATAACCAAGAGTAGCTTCGCGATGCTGGAGGATGTAGCCTTGTGGAGTGTTTTGCTTATCGTTGTTCTTAATAGTGTTTAGAGGTGTCCTACTCTGTGTCATGTAACATCAGGTTAGGAATTTTTGTGAACCTCGAGTTCTTTTGGTTTATGTTTGAGGTTTCTTATGGTTGATGTTATTTTGACTGGATACATTTTATTAGATGAAGCATTTTATTGATTTGAATTTAAAAGTTTGATTCCGCTGCATAGTTAATGATTTTATTATGATGAATGAATAACCCGTGTATGGGACAGGATAATGGTTACTAAATGATGATTTGAATTATGTGGCACCTTTCTCTTTGATGTTACTCTGATAATATGAATTATTTTCCTAAAATTGTATGTGGGGTAGAAGGGTGTTACATTAGTGGTATCAGAGCAGGTCGGTCTGTCCGGCCAAGTTTTGTGTTGTCGGTCTGTTGCCAGTCGTTACTTGTTAACGATTATTTGTCTTTTCCTGATGTGGCGAGTGTTGTACAGAATGGCTGGAAACCACACGCGTGGTCTTGCTGAGGCTATTGCGGCTCTTGCTCAGAACAATGCTCCTGATGAATTTCGTGCGTTAGAGAAGTTTCAGAGGAACAACCCACCGAAGTTTGAAGGAACTCATGACCCGGCGAACGCACAAAAGTGGCTCAAGGCGATTGAGAAGATTTTTAGAGTGATGGGGTGCTTCGATGCAAAGCAAGTACAATTCGGAACGCGTATGTTGGAAGAAGAAGCCGAGGACTGGTGGGATAACACCCGTCAGAGGCTGGAAGATGTTGGCACTGTGGTGACTTGGAATGTGTTCAAGCAAGAATTTATGGGCAAGTATTTTCCTGAAGATGCTCGTGGTAAGATGGAGGTGGAATTCATTGAATTGAAATAAGGAAATATGACTGTGGCAGAGTATGCCGCCAAGTTTGAGAGGCTGGTCAAGTTTTGTCCTCATTACAACCGTGCAGATGTTGAACTTTCTAAGTGTCTCAAGTTTGAGAATGGGCTGAGACCGGGGATTAAGCAGGGGACTGGATGCCAACAGATTCGCAGGTATGCAGAACTGGTGGATAAGAGTAGGATCTATGATGAAGATAGCCGAGCTCGATCTGCTCACTATAAACAGCTAAGTGAAAAGAAAGATAAGGGTCAGTTTAGAGGAAAACCTTATGCGACCCCAGGTGATAAAGGGAAACAATGGGTATCAGATGAGAAAAAGTCAAGTAGGGGAGCCATTCATGCACCTACTAAGTGCTATAAGTGTGGAGAGGCAGGTCACAAAGCTGATGTGTGTACTAACAAAGTTCTGAGATGTTACCGTTGTGGTAAGACTGGGCATAGAATTGGTGATTGTCCGAATGAGGGTCCGACCTGTTTCAACTGTGGTGAACAGGGGCATATCGGTACTCAATGCCAGAAACCAAAGAAGACTGCTACTGCTTCCCAGGCTACTGGAAGAGTGTTTGCTTTGGCTGGCTCAGAAGTTCCCAAGAAGGACAACTTGATTTGAGGTACTTGTTTTATTAATAATGTTGAGTTGATTGCTATTATTGATACTGGAGCTACGCATTCATTTATCCCTCTTGAGTGTGCTACTAGATTGGGTTTGAATTTGTCTAACATGAATGGTAGTATGATAGTAGAGACTCCGGCTAATGGTTTTGTGACTACCATGCTTGTTTGTTTGAAGTGTCCTTTGACAATCTTTGAGAAGGATTTTGTGATGGATTTGGTGTGCTTACCTTTGCACCAAATCGATGTTATCCTTGGTATGAACTGGTTGGAGTTCAACTACGTATATTAATTGTTATAGTAAGACTGTGAGGTTTCCGGAGTTAGGTGAGGATGGTGAACTACTGTTCTTATCTGCTAAGCAAGTAGATGAACTTTTATTAGATGAAGCGTTGATGTTCACAGTATTTGCATCGTTGCCAGTTGATGGTGAAGTCGTCAGTGTTGAGTTACCGGTGGTTTGTGAGTTTCAAGATGTGTTTCCTGAGGATATAAGTGATTTACCTCCGAAATGTGAAATTAAGTTTGTTGTGGACTTAATACCAGGTATGAGTCCAGCGTCGATGACTCCTTATCGGATGTCTGCTTCGGAATTGAGTGAGCTGAAGAAACAACTCTTGGTTTGAAAATGATATGTCATGGTTTGCACACTTGATGATCATCTTCATGAAGGTGATTTTAGGGTTGTGTAACTTGAAGGATATGGCACCAAATTACCCACTCTTGGTATCAAATTGAAGAGCGGATTTGGCACAAGAAAATTTGATGTGGGAATCAAGTTGAAAGGAAGCTTAAAACATGGTGAGAATTGTCATTGAAGTCATGGTCACCAAACTGAATTTTGGGACTTAGAAAATTCTAAGTTTTTCATGAATTTCACAACTTGAATGTCATGATTTTGGATGATCATAACTTTTGATCCAAGGGTCCAAATTGGACATTCTTTATATGGTTGGAAAGGTGGAAGATCACTCTACAACTTTGCTTTGAAAATGATTTCCAAAAGAGGCTTGGAAGCCACTCAAAAATGAGCATGAACATTGGCACAAAACCTGACCCGTAAACACTTAGAAAAATTTCTAAGTGTTGAAACATGCAAGTATGAAAATGTCCAACTTCCAACAATCATAACTTCTTCAAAAATGATCCAATGAAGATGAATTACATATGGTTGGAAAGCTTGTCATGAGTACTACAACTTTCATGTTTGACAAAAAATGAAATAAAGCTTTGAATATGTAGAAAAATGTCCTTGAAAGTGGTTGCATGGCATGAAGAACTTTCCAAAAATGGAAAGTCTCTAAAACTCTAATTTGCCAAATTTAGTAACTTTGCACACAAGCTTGATTTTTATGATTCCTTTGACATTTCTTGATCAAATTCCATCCATTGATCATATTTAACATGATGAACACAAATTTGACCTCAAAAAGTCAGGAGTTGACTTTTTTCTTGCTCAGGTGACTTTGTTCCCAATTTGACTGATTCTCAATCATTTGGCCAATTGAAATCCTTCTGAATGAAATTAATGGTCAATACTCCACCCTTAGGTACTTAAGAACCATATAGAATACCATAGAATCAAGTTTTACCCAAAGAATCAGAAATAAACTGATTTTACACAAAACCCTAAATTGGCCCCCAAAAGTTAGGAGATGTTAACCAATGGTCAAAACCCTAATTCCTCTGAGGAGAAGTGAGAATCCCTTGGACCAAGATATTTTACATGATATGAGGATGTTGAAGTTTCAAAATCCTTGCTCATAAAGATGTCATATGCACAGATAACCAAAACCCTAATCTGAGGACGAAAGATAGGAGAGAGTGGTCCTCTTCAAGTTTCTTGTAAATCTCAATCTCCTAATGAAATGATGAACAAAATATGATGTCTTGAGGCACGAGAAGCCTTTGTAGCTTAAGCGCTTGAGTATATCTCATTCTCTTTGCTTTGAACAACCAATACCATAGAAACCTTTGATCTCATGCCTTGGGAAGACCAATGATGCATGCTTGATGTTTATGACCTAAATGCATATATGTGTGAAGCATAAGCCACTTATTGATGGTAAAAATATGAGGGAAAATGTTGGGGTCTTACAATATGTTCAGGATGTCACACAATCAATCACACAAAGTTGCATATATATATATACACACACACACACACACACACACATATATATATATATATATATATATATATGTGTGTGTGTGTGTGTGTAACACGTGCAATATTCGAATACTAGTTAAAATAACTATAACAACTCCACATGTCTTAGAATCAAAACTTCATTGAAATAGCGGAAGCATCACATAAATAATTATTCGTAGTATAATTATTCCTTCAACATTAACAAAAACCACAAATATTATAAAGATATCCAAAAATCTCTATCAACACAAAAGGCACGATGTTCTTTGACCCCGGTGTTACACATCAGAGCAGACGCCGACACAAAAAGGAAACTAGAAGACTTCATCTTCTACTTACTTCAACTCCTCTATTGCGAGTTATCTGCACGATGCCCATGTAAAGGCAACATTCAAACAAAAGGGGTGAGATATCATAAATAGATAAAGGAAAGCATGATAATAAAGCAGGCATTAGATTATTTCATGCATATCACCTATTCCACACAACCAACACGACAACCATCCAACCCAACATCAACAACCAACATACGAAAAAAACTTCCAACACACAACAATAAAATCCAATATACAATAACAGACGCAACCAACATGTGATGCAATGAGACTCACAACCAGACTCAATGCATATGGTACCATCGGTCCCTATTTCAGAACTCGATCCCTATTTCAGGATCAGAATTTCCATAATGTCGCTCACACCACTCATGGGCACGCGGCTTCCGTGATCGCTCACACCCCACATGGGCACACGAATCACCGTGACCGATCACACCCACACGGGCACACGATCACCTTAACAACAACAAGAATGATTCAATTCCACAATTAGAATCTGGATGGTACGCTCACACCCCACGTGGGCACACGACTTATCTCACAACTCATGCAACCATGAAATGCATGACAACAACAACAATGAACATCTAAATAATTCAACATGCCACTATAGGCCAACAACAACAACATCCCATACAGTCCAGCAACATCAACATGCCATACAGTCCAACAACAACATATAACATGACACGCATCCACTAGGCATTTAAAATCTTCTTACACCACA
Source organism: Lathyrus tuberosus (assembly GCA_022829125.1). Classification (NCBI taxonomy): domain Eukaryota; kingdom Viridiplantae; phylum Streptophyta; class Magnoliopsida; order Fabales; family Fabaceae; genus Lathyrus; species Lathyrus tuberosus. Next base: position 14,248,064 of record JALAZF010000116.1, read on the forward strand.
ACAAAATGATTAAAATGAGTTCAACATTAACAAACATCAAAATCATTCAAATTCTGCTACTGAAACTATTTTTAAATTAAATTTCATCACGTCAGCTTTCCGAAGTTTCAAACGACACTCGAATCGGACTCCCAGAACGAAAGTTATGAATTTTTCAAGGTTTTTCAAAAATTAGTCCCAGGGTAACCGGTTACTATCACACCGAAATCACACAGTGTGGCCGGTTACCTAAATCAGGGTAACCGATTACACACTCCCAGTATTCCTAAAAATGCTATTTTTCAACAGTGTAACCAATTACCCTATATCTGGTAACCGATTACACTTGCAGCAGAATCACTTTTCTGCTGCTTATCAATACGAAAAGTGATTTTTAACTCACCCCAAAATCCCTTTTTTTCACATAAAACGTGTAATTCACTATTCTACTCAAAAACCACTTTTATCAACACAAAAGCACTATTACACTTGCAACGAGTTCTTCCTCCTCAACAATGGATTCCTCTTCCCTTGCCCTAGCTCTCCCCCACGTTCTTTCTTCCTCTTTCTTTCAAAAACACATACTGAATAATCTGTTCCTCAACTTCCCATTTTCTATTATTTTATTATTATTATTATTATTATTATTCCAATATTATTATTATTATTATTAATTTTACAAATTAAATAATAATAATAATAATATCCACCAATAATTTAAATTAATAATATTAATCTAATATTACTAATAATTTTAAATAGTCAGTCTCACCACACCACCAAGTTCTACATTATTAGCCACACACCCCTCACACCTAAGGTCTTTAATTTCAAGGTCACTACCCCCTACCACAAGGTACCCCAACATAACAAAACACACATAGTCACATACAATCACACAGCATCACGTAATTTTAATTACAAAAATAATTAAAATTAAACTGGCGTGCGTTACATTTATTTCCAAAAATTTCAATGTGACTGTTGTGTGTTGCATTTTACATGCTTATAGTAACTACACATAAGTGTCTTCATATTTCATCTTTATCTTGAACCAATTTATTCTTGAAATTTTTGTGATTGCATGATTCTAGCAAACAAATTACAAAAATCTATCATATGCATGTGTCTCTCATCAAGTTAGTGTGCATGAGTTAGCTTGAGTCATTGTAAGTCTCTCAAGGTCACTAAAAGTCCATTTGAGTTAGAATTTTGAAGTTTTGAAGTCTTTAGGTCGACACACTTTCGTATAGGTTGGCCTATGAAAATTAATTTTACACTTTTTAGAAAAGTTACAGTATAGGTCGACACTTATCATTTCAGGTCGACACATAATTTAACCTTTTGAAATTATTTTTGGTTTGCTTTAGTATGTGCAGACCAATGATATGGACAAGTCGACACATGTGTTTTGAGGTCGACTCATAAGTGCAGTTTTGGAACATTTCACCTCATTCTCTCTTGTCTCTTGCATGCACAACAACCACAGCCATATCAAATCCACTCTAACACTTGAAATGCATCACAATTTGTGTTTCATTTCATCTTATCATCACAATCTCATCATTTTTCATCAAATCCCTCCACCATATTCTTCACAATTCCATCTATTTTCTTCCATTTTTCTCATTAAACCCCAAACACATCTCATCTCATCTTAATCCATAATTTCTTCTTGTTTGCTGTTTGTAATTGTTTTCTTGTGTTGTGTTGTGTTGTGTTGTGTTGTGTTGTACTTAATCCTTGTGTTGGAGTGTGTGGGTACTCATAGTTCTCTCATTCTCTCACACCCTTCATTCAAGCATTTTGACAAACACTTGGTATGCATATCTTATCTCAACAAAATGCATGGCTTCCAAGTCCAAAAGTTTGTCTAAGGGCAAGAACAAAGTTACTTCATCCACCACTGCCTCAGAGAATCCATTTACCTTAGTTTCAAATAAATATGCAAAAGATTTTGAGCTCAAGCATATGACTCATCTAGTTTTCAGACAATACATGTGGAAGAAGGATACGATTAAAGGTTTGTGCCTACCCGGGTTGTGAAACGAGTTAAGCATTAAAACATTGATTACTTTTTACAGTTACCTCAAGACTACAATGAGGATCTTATCCGTGTGTTTTACTATGGTCTACATGAAAAAGATGGTGCTAGCTTTAAATTCTCTATTGGTAACAAAGTTTATTATTTCATAAATGATTTGTGAAGTAATTTGTTTGGAATTACTGTTAGTGATCCGGATATTGATGAAGAATTTGATGAGGAGGTAACCGATGAGGTGGTAACCGACTCTAACATGCATAAAGATTTTGATTGGAACGTTCACTTGAATGAGATTCTCCTGGCTCCTCGTTCGAAGGAGTGTTATGATCCCATTTCCATGGGAAAATTGAAGATGCTACCTAAGATCTTGTTGTGGATTGTGTATTACATCCTACGCCCTAAGAATGACGGCTTCTCAAGAGTTAATTCTCTTGAAATTCATCTGGTTTATGTTTTTCTGCACAAGGTTAAGATACGTTAGTCACATTACTTTGTGTATCGCATGTTCTATGTTAGGTCATGCAACAAAGGTACGTCCTTGTGTTATCCCTCTATGATTGCCATGATTCTGAATCATTTCAACATCAGTATGGCAAATCTCCTATATAAATCACTTGGTACATCGCAAGAGTTTTCTCAACATACTCTTTCGAACATGAATTACTTTTGAGATATTAATCTTCGAGCATATTATCTTCGCTTGGGCAAGAACGGAAGGAATATCTACAACTTTGATGATCTAAATGCAATTAATGAGGAGGCTGAGGAGAATCTTATGGATGATGAGTATCCTGTTGAGGTTCCTCATGGTGCTCTAGAGGGTGATGCTACCATGCAAAATGCAAATCATGGAGTTGGTCACAGTGGTGGTTTCATGCTAGTCCTGGTGATACTTCTGTTATAGTAACCATACTACAAAACATGCAGATGCAGCAAGATGAGAGGTATGTTATGCATAGACGGAGCAGTTTTGTTTAATGCAAGAGCATATGGCCACTCAGGATGCTGATTTTTCAGTCTTTTGCTGCACATACAAATGAGAGTCTCATGTCCATACGAAACATTGTGAATAAAAACCATGTTGCTGCCATGGAAAGGATCAACTACATGATCAAGGCTCAAGAGGATGATGTTTCTCATTATGATTATTTTTATCGCGAGGTATACGAAGCCTTTTCCATGGATGGAAGACCAAGGCCAATGCCAAGAGGACGTGGAAGGCGTTGATTGGTGATACTGATGTGTTGCTGTCTTTGGATTTCTTATGTTTGGCGTGTCATGTCTTTTTGTGTTGTGTATTTTAATTCTTGCTTGTGATTTTTGAGTTTGGTGTGTTGCATTTTCATTTTGTTATGGTTTGCTATTTGCTTTTGGTTTGTATGAACAATAGTCTAAGATGTTTAATGGTTGTACTATGTGTGTGACTTAAATAGTTCTTATGCATGTTGTTGTGTTTTTATTAAGCTTGTGTTCTTTACATGTGTGTTGTATGTGAGTGCACCACTTATTCTTTGTAATTGTCTATGTGTAGTATAAGATATATGTGAACTGTGCATCTATGCGATGCTTCTAACGGATTATTTATCTCTTTTGATGTTGTCAAAGGGGGAGAAGATTATGAAGAGGAAAATGCACAAATTCAGGGGGAGATATTCAGTGTACCAAAGAAAACTGCAATGTCTATATGATTCATGTTTTACTATCATAAAAAAAGGGGAGTATGTGAGTGCATTCTTCCATCTAGCCATGTTTTGAATGATGTCAAAACTAGGAGAATGCGTTAACGTTTTTGTATATTGGGTGGTATTAACCAAAGTTTAGATGTGCATTGATCATTTTAGTCTTAGGATGCATACAAATGGTTTTGAAAATGAATGGAAATGTCTAGGCATGCTTCATACATCAAAAACAAAGTTTTATGTGTGAACGTTGTTGCATAGGCCAACACATACGAGTTTAGGTCGACCTATAGAAGCTTTTGCTTCAGTATAGGTCGACACATACCTTGTATCGGTCGACCTTCGCGCATCAATATTAAAGCCTATAGGCTCTGCCCATAGGTCGACTCACTTAGGTTGACCTAAGTACCTTGACAGGCCTACCTGCTTTCATAGGCCGACCTGTAGCCTTCAAAAACTTAAATTTTGTTTTGCATCTTATTTTTCTTGCATGCTTTTTGCCTATTTCCACACACACACACACACACACACACACACACACACATACACACACACACATATACACACACACGCACACACACACACGCGCGCGCACACACACACACACTCGCACACACACGTACATATGCACGCGCGCACACACACATACACGCACACACGCACACACACGCACGCACACACACACACGCGCGTGCGCGTACACACACAGACATACACACACATACGCGCACACACACACACGCACACACACGCGTAAACACACAGACACGCACATACACGCACACACACGCGCGCGCACACACACACACACACACACATACATGCACCTTTTTCTAGAAAGGTACTAGTGTAAAACCTAAACGAAATCAGAATTACAAAGTTTTCCCATCATCTTCAACCTTTCTTCTATGCATACACACAATCAAACTACACATAATTATTTTTTGATTGGGTGACCATCTAGATTAGGGTTGATAACGTCCAATTAGGTTGGTGTAACTGAGAATATTGGGTTGGGATCTTTGTGTGTTTCAAACAAGAAAACCAAGCTGGAGTTTTTCTTCAAGATCATTGGGATTTAAAGGTTTTGGACAAGATCACGCTAACATGGATTCGACCGAGTGAACGCCTTAGGACAATGTGGTTTCCTTGCAAGGGAGTAGCGCGAGACGGTGAATCGTGTTCGGAAAAATGATTTGGTAATGTATGAATGACTAAATATAAAATTATTATGTGTATTTGTGACTCAATAAAAATCTTCTAAAAAAACGAACCAACCCAAACCACATTGTTTTGATTTGATTTTATTTCTAAAAGTCAACCGAACAAAACTAAACTGCATATATTTTTTCTCTCGCGATTCAAATGATTTTTAATGTCAAAACTGCGCAAACCGTACCAGGAGCACCCCTAATAATTTTTATATTAAAAATTTTCTATTCAACTCAATTTTATATAAAACTATCTAAATATAAATCACTTTAAATTAAATTATTTTTAATTAAAGTTAATTTTATCAAACAATTCATTCAAAAACAATTTTTTTATTGCAAAATCAACCATACACTTAATTAATTTTTTTATTGCAAAATCAACCATACACATAGTAAATCGTGTTAAACTCTTTTTTTTTTGTCTAACTAGAACGATACTCGTGCTCCCGCACGGGAAAAATTATTTGATATAGTATAAAACATATTTAAATTTATATGTAAATTTGATACGATATAAAATGTATTTATATACGTATTTAAATTTGAAATTAGCTATTAATTTTAAAGTGAACAATGATTATGTAAATTAAATTAAATTAAAATATAAAGAAAAAAGAGACTCGTGAGATGAAAAAAAATGAATATTTAATATTTAAAAATAAGGATTTTATCTTTTAAATTAAAATAATTATTGATTAAAATAAAATATATATTGTGTTTATAGTGATTCGTGAAATAAAAAATTCATTTGATACAATATAAAATGTATTTATATACAGATGTAAAATTGAAATTAGTTATTTAATTGTAAAATGAAAAATAATTATACAATTTTAATAAATAATGATGCAAAAAGAAAAAAAAAAGACTCGTGAGATAAAGAAAGACAAAAAAGAAAATTTTGATGCGATAATGACCCGTGCGATAAAAAAAATTATTTGATGTGATATAAATATATTTAAATACAAATGCAAAATTTAAAATAATTTACTTAATTGTAAAATAAATAATAATCATACAAATTTAATTGTATTAAATAATTATATAAAAAAGAAAAAAAATTTAAAAATAAAGATTTTGTCTCTTAAATTAAGATAATGGTTGATTAAAATACAATAAATATTGTGCTGATAGTGACCCGTGAGATAAATATATAGTGTTATTTTATTAAAATTAAAAAATAGATTATTAATATTTTTAAATATAATAAATAAATAAATAAATAATTAAAATAAAAGTGAGAAAGTGTGGGAAAAAGAAATATGAGAAAGATTTGAAATTTGAATAAAGAGAGAGAATGGATGGATAAAGAAGATTGCCATTTGACATATTAATAGAGGGGTGATTGAGAATTAATTGAGACATTTATAAATTACCAATTTATCTATAATATAGTGTAATAATTTTTTTATGGAAGGCCAAATAAGACAATAATATTGATTGAAAAAATTTACTTTTTAAAATAAAAATCAAGTTTTGAAAATGTTAGGGTTTGAGGCCCTACTTGAATTTTAGGGGCCCTTAATTTAGGGGGCCTATATATTTTGGGACTCATTTATTTTTAAAATTTTGGGCCCTTCTATTTTTTGGGATCTTAAAATTTAGGCCCCAACCCCCTAAATTGACACCTCTGTTAAATGTAATTCATAGTGTCGAAGTCGAAGTCGAAGCATTCATATGTCGAATAGTTTCGACAGATTCATTTTAGATTTGATTGGATTCTGTTTTGATTAGATTAGATTTTATATGATTTAAATTAGATTTGATATTTTGGGCTTTTAGAGTTTTGGGCTTTTGTAAATCTAAATCTATAAATAGGGAGTTACCCTTGTACATTGTAACAATACAATTGCATTCACAGTTTGCAGATTAGCAAGTGAATAATAGCAATAGAAGAAATCCCACAGTTCGTGGGTAGAAACACTTTTCTCCAAATATTTCTCTTCTCTCTCTTTTCTTTCTTGTTGTTAGTTTGTTCTTCTTCTTCTTCCTTTGTTCTTCATTGTCATTACGTATTATTTGTGGGTTGGTGATCAATCTTGAGATCAAGATTGAAGTGGAATTCTCATAGGGTGTGGTGAATTTCCAACATCTGGTATCAGAGCTTGGTTCGAGAAAGGGACCGACTTACTTGTATCGAAAACACTTCCCGCAAGTGTGGGTAGAAGGTGTTCCGTTGAGTTCAACGGTGATACAAGTGTATGTGGAAGAGAGAGCTTCCATATGAGGGGGAGCATTGTGTATAAACTCACACTTGAGGGGGAGTGTTGAGAATCAAGTGTGAGGAAGAAGACCCACATTGATTATAAAAGGGAAGATTAAACACTTTATAAGTGGGAGAACCCACACACCTATCACCTTAAGGTTTTAGGTGAGTATGTGGTGTGTCTCTCATAAAGGTGTGTCCCAAATAAGAAATGCTCCCTCGTTGACCCCCTCAATTGTTCCGCTAACAATGGTATCTAGAGCTTCGGTTGCGATTCAAGGAGGAAAATCGTGATGGCAATGAATCATTCAAATGGGCACTTTCCGGCGACCCTACCAATTCTTAAGAAAGATAATTATGAGAATTGGTGCAAGCAGATCAAGGTGGTTTTTTGTTATCAAGATCTGTGGGATCTTGTGAAGAAAGGAGTAACACCGCTTGGGGAGAACGCAACAGATCAAGAAAAGGTTGCACTCAAAGATTTGAAGAAGAAAGATTATAAAGCGCTGTTTATAATCCATCAATGTGTTGATCCAGATAACTTTGAAAAAGTTAGCGATGCAGAATCAGCAAAGGAAGCATGTGAGATTCTTGAAAAGTCATTTGGAGGTGCAGAGAAGGTGAAAGAGGCGAGGTTACAAACTCACAAGAGAAGAAATATGGTTTCAGGATTACCAGAAATCGACATTCCAAGTGAAGTCTGTGAAGAGTGTGTTCAGTCGAAACAACACAAGAATAGCTTTAGCAAGGATGCAGGAAGGAAGTCGAAGGCAATACTTGAAGTCATATACTCTGATGTATGTGGTCCAATCCAGGTGGATTCGATTGGTGGCAACAGATATTTTGTCACGTTTATAGATGATTTCAGTCGAAAGTTATGGACCTAACTCATCAAGAAGAAAAGTGATGTGTTTGAGGTATTTGTCAGATTCAAATCCATGGTCGAAAGACAGAGTGGTCGAAGGTTGAAAACTCTGAGAACTGATGGTGGTGGAGAATATGTGTCGAAAGAGTTCGATGCAGTGTGTAGAAAAGAAGGGATTGTGCATGAGGTGGTGCCACCCTACACTCCACAGCAGAATGGGATTGCAGAACGCAAGAACAGAACCATCATGAACATGGTAAGAAGTATGTTGAATGGAAACCATCTACCCAAAGAATTATGGGGAGAAGCAGTTTCGACAGCAACATATATTTTGAACAGATGTCCGACGAAGAAGCTTGAAGGAGTCACACCAGAAGAATGTTGGTCTGGTGTCAAGCTAAGCCTCAGTCACTTAAAGGTGTTTAGATCTATAGCACATAGACATATGCCAGATCAGTTGAGAAGGAAGCTTGATGACAAGGCGAATCAGATGATCTTGATAGGATATCATTCGACTTGAGGTTACAAGCTGTTCGACCCAGTGAATAAGCAGGTAGTGATCAGCAGGGACGTGATCATAGATGAGCTTAAAGAATGGGATTGGAAAGAGAAATCCAAGAAGGATTCAGTGAGAATCTCTTGTGAAGAACCAGCCACTGAAGTCGAAAGAAAAGTTCGACAGGAACCAGTAGCAGATGAAGCAGGTTCAAGCAGACCTCGACGAACAAGACACATGCCTGCAAGGTTGCAAGAATGTGTAATTACATCAGATGATGTGGTCGATGAAGAGGGTGAGCTGGTACATTATGCTTTCTACGCAGATGTCGAACCAGTCAATGCACCTGAGGCATTGAAAGATTCGAAGTGGGTGAAACCAATGAATGAAGAGTTAGAGTCCATCGAAGTCAACAACACATGGTCACTTGTCGAATTGCCTCAAAGCAAGAAGGCAATTGATGTGAAGTGGGTTTACAAGGTAAAGGTGAATCCTAGAGGAGAAGTAACTCGACACAAGGCAAGACTTGTGGCGAAAGGATTTCTTCAGAAGGAAGGAATCGACTTCGATGAAGTGTTCGCACCTGTTGCTAGGATCGAAACAATCAGGTTGGTTGTTGGTCTAGCAAATATGAATAATTGGCACACATGTCAGATAGACGTGAAGTGTGCATTCCTTAATGGTCCCCTAGATGAAGAAGTTTATGTCGCACAACCAGCTGGGTATGTGAAACTAGGCGAAGAAGGAAAGGTGTACAGGCTGCATAAAGCCCTGTATGGACTTAAACAAGCTCCAAGAGCTTGGAATAAGAAAATCGACAGCTTCTTAAGGGAAAAGGAATTTGTGAAGTGTACGACAGAGCATGGAGTATATGTAAGAAGAAGCAATGGTAAATTGCTTATACTATGTCTCTATGTCGATGATTTGTTGATAGCAGGAAGTTGCAAGAAGGAGATCGAAGATTTCAAACATGATCTAAGCAAGAAGTTTAAAATGTCAGACTTGGGAGATCTCTCATATTTCCTTGGCATCGAATTCTACAAGACTAGTAGAGGTTTGATGATGCACCAACGAAGATATGCAGGCGAAATACTCAAGAGATTTGAGATGCAAGATTGCAACTCAACTTCGACTCCAGCTGAGACCAGGCTGCAACTGTCGAAGGATCCAGACGAAGATTATTTCGACCCAACCCAATACAGAAAACTTATTGGGTCACTTAGATACCTTTGTCACACAAGGCCTGACTTAGCATACAATGTTGGTATGGTAAGTAGATTCATACAGAAGCCAAAGGTATCACACCTAACAGCGACGAAGAGGATACTGAGGTATCTGAAAGGGACTCTCGATTATGGCACTTTATTTCATGCAGCTGACGAAGGGAAAGAATGCAAGTTAGTGGGATACACAGACTCTAGCTGGTGTAGTGATGTAGAGGATAGAAAATCCACAGCTGGATATGTGTTTATGTTAGGTGGTGCACCAGTTGCTTGGAGTTCGAGAAAGGAGCCAGTAGTGGCATTGTCATCATGCGAAGCAGAATATATAGCTGCTTCTCTTTGTGCATGTCAAGCAACTTGGATGGTGAACTTGGTCGAAGAGATTACAGGGAAGAATCATGGAGCAATTACCATGAAGATCGACAGCATGTCAGCTATCAATTTGGCGAAGAATCCAATAGCTCACGGTCGAAGCAAGCACATCAAAATGAGGTTCCATTATCTTCGAGAGTAGGTAGCAGAAGGGAAGATGAATTTGGAACACTGCAGAACTGAGAATCAGATTGCAGATATCATGACGAAGGGAGTGCAGGTCGAAGTCTTCAGAAGACTAAGAGCCATGATGAATGTAGATAGTTTAGACACAATGAATTAGGTGGTGTGTTAAATGTAATTCATAGTGTCGAAGTCGAAGTCGAAGCATTCATGTGTCGAATAGTTTCGACAGATTCATTTTAGATTTGATTGGATTCTGTTTTGATTAGATTAGATTTTATATGATTTAGATTAGATTTGATATTTTGGGCTTTTAGAGTTTTGGGCTTTTGTAAATCTAAATCTATAAATAGGGAGTTACCCTTGTACATTGTAACAATACAATTGCATTCACAGTTTGCAGATTAGCAAGTGAATAATAGCAATAGAAGAAATCCCACAGTTCGTGGGTAGAAACAATTTTCTCCAAATATTTCTCTTCTCTCTCTTTTCTTTCTTGTTGTTAGTTTGTTCTTCTTCTTCTTCCTTTGTTCTTCATTGTCATTACGTATTATTTGTGGGTTGGTGATCAATCTTGAGATCAAGATTGAAGTGGAATTCTCATAGGGTGTGGTGAATTTCCAACATCTGGTATCAGAGCCTGGTTCGAGAAAGGGACCGACTTACTTGTATCGAAAACACTTCCCGCAGGTGTGGGTAGAAGGTGTTCTGTTGAGTTCAACGGTGATACAAGTGTATGTGGAAGAGAGAGCTTCCATATGAGGGGGAGCATTGTGTATAAACTCACAATTGAGGGGGAGTGTTGAGAATCAAGTGTGAGGAAGAAGACCCACATTGATTATAAAAGGGAAGATTAAACACTTTATAAGTGGGAGAACCCACACACCTATCACCTTAAGGTTTTAGGTGAGTATGTGGTGTGTCTCTCATAAAGGTGTGTCCCAAATAAGAAATGCTCCCTCGTTGACCCCCTCAATTGTTCCGCTAACAATGGTATCTAGAGCTTCGGTTGCGATTCAAGGAGGAAAATCGTGATGGCAATGAATCATTCAAATGGGCACTTTCCGGCGACCCTACCAATTCTTAAGAAAGATAATTATGAGAATTGGTGCAAGCAGATCAAGGTGGTTTTTTGTTATCAAGATCCGTGGGATCTTGTGAAGAAAGGAGTAACACCGCTTAGGGAGAACGCAACAGATCAAGAAAAGGTTGCACTCAAAGATTTGAAGAAGAAAGATTATAAAGCGCTGTTTATAATCCATCAATGTGTTGATCCAGATAACTTTGAAAAAGTTAGCGATGCAGAATCAGCAAAGGAAGCATGTGAGATTCTTGAAAAGTCATTTGGAGGTGCAGAGAAGGTGAAAGAGGCGAGGTTACAAACTCACAAGAGAAGAAATATGGTTTCAGGATTACCAGAAATCGACATTCCAAGTGAAGTCTGTGAAGAGTGTGTTCAGTCGAAACAACACAAGAATAGCTTTAGCAAGGATGCAGGAAGGAAGTCGAAGGCAATACTTGAAGTCATATACTCTGATGTATGTGGTCCAATCCAGGTGGATTCGATTGGTGGCAACAGATATTTTGTCACGTTTATAGATGATTTCAGTCGAAAGTTATGGACCTAACTCATCAAGAAGAAAAGTGATGTGTTTGAGGTATTTGTCAGATTCAAATCCATGGTCGAAAGACAGAGTGGTCGAAGGTTGAAAACTCTGAGAACTGATGGTGGTGGAGAATATGTGTCGAAAGAGTTCGATACAGTGTGTAGAAAAGAAGGGATTGTGCATGAGGTGGTGCCACCCTACACTCCACAGCAGAATGGGATTGCAGAACGCAAGAACAGAACCATCATGAACATGGTAAGAAGTATGTTGAATGGAAACCATCTACCCAAAGAATTATGGGGAGAAGCAGTTTCGACAGCAACATATATTTTGAACAGATGTCCGACGAAGAAGCTTGAAGGAGTCACACCAGAAGAATGTTGGTCTGGTGTCAAGCCAAGCCTCAGTCACTTAAAGGTGTTTAGATCTATAGCACATAGACATATGCCAGATCAGTTGAGAAGGAAGCTTGATGACAAGGCGAATCAGATGATCTTGATAGGATATCATTCGACTTGAGGTTACAAGCTGTTCGACCCAGTGAATAAGCAGGTAGTGATCAGCAGGGACGTGATCATAGATGAGCTTAAAGAATGGGATTGGAAAGAGAAATCCAAGAAGGATTCAGTGAGAATCTCTTGTGAAGAACCAGCCACTGAAGTCGAAAGAAAAGTTCGACAGGAACCAGTAGCAGATGAAGCAGGTTCAAGCAGACCTCGACGAACAAGACACATGCCTGCAAGGTTGCAAGAATGTGTAATTACATCAGATGATGTGGTCGATGAAGAGGGTGAGCTGGTACATTATGCTTTCTACGCAGATGTCGAACCAGTCAATGCACCTGAGGCATTGAAAGATTCGAAGTGGGTGAAACCAATGAATGAAGAGTTAGAGTCCATCGAAGTCAACAACACATGGTCACTTGTCGAATTGCCTCAAGGCAAGAAGGCAATTGATGTGAAGTGGGTTTACAAGGTAAAGGTGAATCCTAGAGGAGAAGTAACTCGACACAAGGCAAGACTTGTGGCGAAAGGATTTCTTCAGAAGGAAGGAATCGACTTCGATGAAGTGTTCGCACCTGTTGCTAGGATCGAAACAATCAGGTTGGTTGTTGGTCTAGCAAATATGAATAATTGGCACACATGTCAGATAGACGTGAAGTGTGCATTCCTTAATGGTCCCCTAGATGAAGAAGTTTATGTCGCACAACCAGCTGGGTATGTGAAACTAGGCGAAGAAGGAAAGGTGTACAGGCTGCATAAAGCCCTGTATGGACTTAAACAAGCTCCAAGAGCTTGGAATAAGAAAATCGACAGCTTCTTAAGGGAAAAGGAATTTGTGAAGTGTACGACAGAGCATGGAGTATATGTAAGAAGAAGCAATGGTAAATTGCTTATACTATGTCTCTATGTCGATGATTTGTTGATAGCAGGAAGTTGCAAGAAGGAGATCGAAGATTTCAAACATGATCTAAGCAAGAAGTTTAAAATGTCAGACTTGGGAGATCTCTCATATTTCCTTGGCATCGAATTCTACAAGACTAGTAGAGGTTTGATGATGCACCAACGAAGATATGCAGGCGAAATACTCAAGAGATTTGAGATGCAAGATTGCAACTCAACTTCGACTCCAGCTGAGACCAAGCTGCAACTGTCGAAGGATCCAGACGAAGATTATTTCGACCCAACCCAATACAGAAAACTTATTGGGTCACTTAGATACCTTTGTCACACAAGGCCTGACTTAGCATACAATGTTGGTATGGTAAGTAGATTCATGCAGAAGCCAAAGGTATCACACCTAACAGCGACGAAGAGGATACTGAGGTATCTGAAAGGGACTCTCGATTATGGCACTTTATTTCATGCAGCTGACGAAGGGAAAAAATGCAAGTTAGTGGGATACACAGACTCTAGCTGGTGTAGTGATGTAGAGGATAGAAAATCCACAGCTGGATATGTGTTTATGTTAGGTGGTGCACCAGTTGCTTGGAGTTCGAGAAAGGAGCCAGTAGTGGCATTGTCATCATGCGAAGCAGAATATATAGCTGCTTCTCTTTGTGCATGTCAAGCAACCTGGATGGTGAACTTGGTCGAAGAGATTACAGGGAAGAATCATGGAGCAATTACCATGAAGATCGACAGCATGTCAGCTATCAATTTGGCGAAGAATCCAATAGCTCACGGTCGAAGCAAGCACATCGAAATGAGGTTCCATTATCTTCGAGAGTAGGTAGCAGAAGGGAAGATGAATTTGGAACACTGCAGAACTGAGAATCAGATTGCAGATATCATGACGAAGGGAGTGCAGGTCGAAGTCTTCAGAAGACTAAGAGCCATGATGAATGTAGATAGTTTAGACACAATGAATTAGGTGGTGTGTTAAATGTAATTCATAGTGTCGAAGTCGAAGTCGAAGCATTCATGTGTCGAATAGTTTCGACAGATTCATTTTAGATTTGATTGGATTCTGTTTTGATTAGATTAGATTTTATATGATTTAGATTAGATTTGATATTTTTGGCTTTTAGAGTTTTGGGCTTTTGTAAATCTAAATCTATAAATAGGGAGTTACCCTTGTACATTGTAACAATACAATTGCATTCACAGTTTGCAGATTAGCAAGTGAATAATAGCAATAGAAGAAATCCCACAGTTCGTGGGTAGAAACAATTTTCTCCAAATATTTCTCTTCTCTCTCTTTTCTTTTTTGTTGTTAGTTTGTTCTTCTTCTTCTTCCTTTGTTCTTCATTGTCATTACGTATTATTTGTGGGTTGGTGATCAATCTTGAGATCAAGATTGAAGTGGAATTCTCATAGGGTGTGGTGAATTTTCAACAACCTCTAGACAATATATGTAATCTACTTTTAATGGGTTGATAGTAGATTTTTTAAAAGGGTAGAAAAGGATAACATGTATGTTTATATCGACCAGATTAAATGCCCACTAATCTGTATTCATTATTTGTAATTTGAGTTTTGTAATAAACTTGACTACCTATTAAACACATTAAACACATTTCTTTTATAATTTAAAAATACACTTTTCGGTTCATGCATCCGTCAGTCTGACCTCACTACATTGGATAAGTATTAAAATGGAGTCTAATCTAGGTGACTAGGACATTCATACCGCCCGCATACTATTACTACATTTGATAAGCAACTTAGTTTAGTGGGGGGTGATTATGGTACGATATATGTCTTTTTGCAAGGTCAAAATATTAAAATTACACCTAATGTAAGTTTTGGATTTTGGTAAGTCTAAAGTGTTGATAAGATGCGTTAGCTTATTAAAGGTATTGGATTGTTAAAGTAAAAAATATTACAAAGATATTTAATCAAATTATTATAAAGTGTTAAATTATAATAATATTTTAAAAATAAAAGTGTGATGTAGCGGGATATACGTCTGTTATTGATTGACAGTGTAAAAATAATTTATACAGTTTAAATATATTCATTTTTCTTTTATTTTATATAATACATTTAAATAAATAATTTGATTTAGGTTTATAAGATAAACCAACAAACTAATAGAAAAAATTTTAAGTTTTATATTTTATTTTTAAAATAAGGTGTAATCAAATTAAAGATCATTTAAAAATTCAGATTAATTAAATTGGATTGCATCAAAATGAAAGATAAAGTGTCATAGAAGCTTTTTTTTTTAATGATTGTATAATGACGAAAACAACAACTCTTGAAAAGATTGTACAATGACTTTCGCCAAGGAAGATATATTAAGTTTTTGCTCTTGTTTGTAGGGTGAGATTTGTCAAAATAGATTAGTTCATATTGACCGATCGGTTAGATCTGGAAAATTATAAGATTTGAGATTTAAAATGAAAGTTTATATTTTTTTTAGGATATTTTAGTCCAACTCTAAAAATTCTTGGACACGTCCTATTTTTTATAAAAAAATATACAATATATTTTATCGATTATTTTAAAAACCAAGGGATAAATTTATTTGGTGTATATGCTTCAAATTCCAACAACTTTAAATTATAATTTTATCTTATTAAAAGTGACGCCTTCTTGAATATTTTATTTTTAATTTAAACATACACTATTTTTCACCTTGATTTTTTTTCACACCGAGGTGAATATGTTTCTCTGATAGATATATATATATATATATATATATATATATATATATATATATATATATATATATATATATATATATATATATATATATATATATAAGATTATACACCGATAGTGTAAAATATTTTTACACCGTCAATCAATCACGGACGTGTATCCCGCCAAATCACAAGTTAAATTTTAAAATACTGATATGACATGGCGAAATGTTATAATTCTATTGGATGATGGTGTAAAATAAGTTTACACTGTCAGTGCACTACCTTTGCTCTCATATATATATATATATATATATATATATATATTCAATACATATTATCTTCAATATGAAGATGTTATATGTTTAGTGTCTTGTTTCTTCTTCTGAGATCCATATCATTTTCTTTTACTTTTTCTTTAGAGATCTGATACATCAAACACCACTACTCACATTGTTGTCATATTGTTATTATTGTTGTTGTTGTTCTTGTTGTTGTTGCTGAAATTCGAAACCCTATAGGTTTTCTCTTGTTATTTTTGCTGTTTAAACAGATTTATGTTACAGATTTATTGATATTATTGTTGTTGAAGTTGTTGTTCTTGTTGTTGAGACTCGATGTTGATACTGTAAACCCTAAAGGCTTAATCTTGTTGTTGTTGTTGATAATTAAAAATATTTATGTTATAGGTTTATTGATGTTGTTTTTGTCGATGTTGTTGTTCTTGTTGTTGAGACCCTAAATCCTAGAGGTTTTTATTGACATTGTTGTTTTTGATGTTGTTGTTGATGTTGCTGATTGTTTTTCTGTGTTGTTGTTTAATGTAAGTTGTTGTATTTGAGTTGAGTTTTTTGAATCTATATGTTTATTTTAATTGTTGTTATTATGTTTGAGTTTTTTGAATCTATATGTTTATTTTAATTGTTGTTATTATGTTTGAGTTTTAGATTGATATTGAGATTACGTTTTTTGTGATCCTTTGTGCAACTCTCATCTTGTTCCGTCAAATTGATTTTATTATATTTAATTTCGATTGTTTGTTTCACTAATCTCTCTTTGAGCATATAACCTATTAAATATATTTTGGAAATAATCATATGAAAAGTTATGTTATATCTGAAACTTATCTTACACTGATTAATGATTTTCTACCATTTTGCAATTTATCATTTATCTCATGTTATTTTATCGTTAAAATTTGTCCAATACTTCTATTTTTCGTTCAACTTTCTTTCATATTTGTTCATTTTTTTAAAGCATCAAATTTTATGCATTCAAAAATAAATTAGTAGAAAAGGAAGTGTTGGATAAAGAACTTGAAACATTGAAGTGATTTTAACCATAAAAGAGTATGAGATGGATGGTGAGTTAAAGGATGCTTCAAAATCACTAGTCAATGTAAGTTGTTCTTCAAATATAACACAATTGTTCAAATAATTATTTTTCTAACCAATTTTGAGAAGTTATGTGTTGAATATCTGTCGATGAAATATCAAAATCGATGGAACATGTGTTTTTGCCATTTCAGATTTTCAAAATGGTCTCTTTATGATTGAACTCGTGACCTTTACACATACCCATAAGTTTTTTTAAAACTGAGAGGTAAAATATGCACTTTTCATGACACCCTTCGTTACTTCGCCTGTGAAATCGAGGTAAGGCCTCTTTTTCAACCGAGATAAAAGACGTTTTTTATTGTAGTGTAGGAGGCAAAATTTCCAACTTCTTTGGCTCTTTTGGACTTGAAAGAACATTTGGGCCTAGATTTCTTTTAAGATCTCCCTTTTTGTATTTTTAACCTCCATTTTCTTACAAGATACATCTTAAGTACATAGTTACTGAAAATAAATAAAAAAAATGTGATAATTTCGCACTTGTTAGAAGAATAATCAAAATTTTCCAAATTTATTTCTTAACAAGTGACATACCTTTTTACCAATCTTAAAAAAATTTAGAGAATTTATATGGAATCAAATTCTATATTTTTTTTCTTTGAAGCTCTCTTGACAGAGAGACAATTTTGGAGTCATTTCTTTTTTAGTGAGATTATTTTCAAAGAATTCTTCAAAAGTAGAACCATTTCTTCTTCTAGATAAGAAATTTCTGGATATATGCATAAGATAACCTTTTCTGATTTTACAACTAGATTTTGATGTTGCGAAATAGCTCTATAAAAGAAAGTTAAGTTTTCACTTTGTTACCCAAATCTTTTTGGGTTCTTTAATATTGTGGAGGGCATTTTATTTTATATTTTCAATTGAAATTAAGATAATAGAAGTAAGATATTTCTCATTTTCTTTTCTTAATATTCTTTATAGAAATGAGAAGGAGAATAAACATATTTACTTTGATAACTATTCTTACCAAAATAGAACAAAGGAACATGATATTTTTTATTGTAGTAAATATATTTAGGGTTAAATATGTTTATATTTCTCTTAAATATTTTAATTTTATTTTTAGTCTCTCAAAATATTTTCTTTAAAGAATGGTTTTCTTAAAATTTTTCATCCACACTTTTGGTCCCTAATACTAAAATTGTCGCTAAAATTGTCCCTAATTTAATCGATAAGTAATAAATCGTCGCTAAAACCGTCGCTAATTCTATCGCTAAGTTGTAAAAACAGTCGCTAATTTGCAAAAGAGACAAAATATGTGGATGAACAATTATAGGAAGACTATTCTTTGAAGAAAATATTTTAAAAGACTAAAACTGAAAATTGAAATATTTAGAAGAACCACAAATATATTTAACCCTTATATTTAAGTATGTTATATATTGGAGGACTAATTCAAATTGAAAATATTATTAAAAGCAGTTGATTTTAGGCTCATAATCTAAACGACTTTATTAGAGGTAGGTATCTGACTAAAACCAGATAAAAGGATATCAAGATTTTCTCTTTCTTTGATAAACTTACTTAAATTTTCATACAAATCATCTACTTCATTTTTAACATTTTTAAGAAATTCATAGGTTTTACAATTATGAAACTTCACAATAGTTTTTTTTTTTTAAGTTCATTCAATTCATCTATAATTTTTTTATTTTCATTTTCTAAAAGTTTAACAAGATTTCTATATTTTAAAATAATTTTTTTCTAACTCATCATTTTCTTTACCAATTTATAAACTAAACTAAGATCATATATTTATTTATAGGATAGGAATGAGTAGTTAACTCATCAAAATCTTCCCAATTAATCATAAGACACGTTTACCTCTTCACTTGGATGAGAGTGAACTTTATATAAAGTCAGCAAAAGGTTTATGTCATAGCAAACTAAAGTTGAAAATTTTGGATTCTTCGATATATTCAACAAACTGCAATATATATATTTGTTAGACTAATAACTGAAAGTGAAGTATAAGACAATGACATTATTCTGTTCCAATAAGGTTTGGAATGTTTCAAATGGAATTTTCTTTTCATTTCTCCATGGTGAATATCTCCACCATTATGATTATCCTTCCTTTTGTACCATAAAAACACTCATTTCTCTTTTTTTTTTTTTAAATAATTATTTTAAAGGTGTGATATGAAATAGAGAAGTGAAAAAGATGTAAAAGAGAAGAAAAAAAGAAATAGAGTAGATTGTTAAAAATTGGGTCACACATATAATATTTAAACGTTATAGGATCACTTGTTAATTAGTTAAAATAAAGTGATGTGTGTCGCTTTCTTTAAAACGTTTCGGGGCATTTTTCAAAATTATGCAAAATAGTCGAACTACCGTTCCGCCTCCAAAATAAAACAACTTAGTTCTATATTATACGATTATTACTTGCACGGTAGATAATCGGTCTAGAAATGCACCATCCAATGGTACAAATACCATTCGAATATGGTATAAATATCACTCGTAATATGTGGTATAACAACCAGTCGTAATAATTTCTCAAACCAAAAGAAATTTCGATAATTCTCCAAAGAGAATTCAATAATGATAATCTAACCACTCAAAATAATTTCTCAAACAAGAGAAATTCAAATAACTCACCAACGAGAATTCAGAAATTAATACTTGTACTTTCTCAACTAAAACGAAGAGAAATTAACAAAATTCTCTAAAGAGAATTTAAGAAAATAGTCTACAAATTTAACAAGTAGAAAGAAAGGGGAAGAAATCGGCGCATCGACAATTTGAAAAACGTAGTAGAGTTATGAGAATGAGGAAGGAAAAACTCAACAAAAGAAGTTTTTGATGTGTTTTGGAATGAAATAGGGAATTTCCTTATATAATGAAGTGAGCTAGTTAAGATATCTCACCTAAGAAATGTGGGACTAAAGAGTTTTTTTAACTAACACATAATGTGGTACTTAAGGAACTTTTTCAAATTCATCTCCCTATATTTGAATATTGACATAATATTTCAACAATCCACCACTTGAATTTAAAAAGTGTTTCAGAAGTAATAATGTCAAACATTTATAAGATTGTGTATAAACAAATGTGTCTATGACTTGAACTTTTTTGTAGCAAGTATGATTCAGATTAAACAAGAGTCACACAATTGACTTGAACTTTATCTCAGACATCAAAGTCGCACACAACCTTTTCTTAAGGTGTATTCTAATAGTTCGTGCTTTAATGGCTCTGAACATGTATCCCGGTTTAGTGAAGACTCTAGGAATTTTGCCTCGAAAGTCCGTAGGAATCGGCCTAAGTTCCACAATCACATAGATGAGTCTATCAAGAGTACTCATGTAGCCTAGGTACTCCCTTATATAGAGTATAGATCTCATTAAGAGTTTCTATTATCTCATCCTCTTATTGTTTCAGGATTCACACTTTACTTATCTAATCGGGGAATACTTCTCGAATCCAAGTACTATGGCACAAATCTACACGTTGCACTCGTTTCCTTACTCCGGGGAATCTAGGGTGTTCAGGTCATACCTAAGTTTTCAAACTTTTCCAATGTCCCTCGTTCTAGCTTATCTTCCCTTGAGCTCTATATACTTTCTCAACTACCTTAACAACATAGTATTCACAAATAAAAAGTACTTAAAAAGGAAAAATCAAAACAGTAAATCCTCCACCAAACTTGAACTAAACATTGGCCTCAATGTTTTAGCATAAGTGAGAGAGAGGAGACTCACAAAGGAGGCGGAGGGTAATGCCACATCATCTATTGCATCATCGCTTGCACATTATCCATTATTACTCCTTGCATATATAAGAACTTGTGTCTGACCTGACTCAAAATAAAATAAAAAACAACAAAAAAATGGCTTAGTAATAAAAAGCGTGGGTTGCCTCCCACGTAACACTTCGTTTAACGTCGCATGACTCGACTCTTCATTCTATGTTAAGGTGGCATATATAAAACAAAGAACACATCATATTTTTTTATTTCTTTTATTTGGTAGCAATCCCATGAACTTGAGGTATTGATGATGTTGTTTCCAAATCTTTTTCAGTTTGATTTGAGTGAACAAGGCATAAATGGCATCCAATACTTTGTCAATCTCTTGTCTTTCATCAGCCTTGTTAAAATAGTTTTTAGAGATACTATTTTCTTGAAGATTTTCTTGTTGAATGTCTATATCTTCACAAATTGTTAAATCTGTATTTTCATCCAGCACTAGATCTTCTTCAAGTCGCCTTCTTTCTCCTTCCCCGTATTTCTTGTTTACCTCAAATTCTTCTATTTCTAATGCATCTTCTTCATCTGACGTCATGTCTTTTTCTTCTTATTTCACACATTCTTCTTCCAACCTGAACTCTCGCCAAATAAACCTATATGAATAAAAGTTAGCTTCCTCACATTCATTCATAAGAATTCTTACCTCCCTCTCATATGCTTTAAAACTTTTAGTCGCCTCTTCCAAAGCGATTCCCGGATCAGGCGACCAACATGCAGGAGATATATGTGGCAATGTATAAAAATAATTCATAACTACACAACTCAGACACTTTATTAGTCGCACGGTATAGAAGAATTCATGAAGTAACAATAATTTGACTCTTTTTTTAAAATAATTTTTTAATGTTATTTTATTTTTTAATAAAATTAAAATAACAAGAAAATTGAAACTAAATTTTAATTGCAGAGCAACAAAATTTTAACTAAAATAAAACTATGAACTCTTTAATCTTTGGCAGTCCCCGACAACAGTGCCAAAAACTTGATTGGTAAAATAACAAGTGTACTATTTTTCCAATGTAGTAATAAAAGGGGAAATCCCCAGTGTCGATCTCAAGGACTGCTTGACGATATAGAGTTCTGGTTTTATTTTAGTTAAACAAAAGCTTTGGGGTTTTGGATTGGGTTTTGCAAAGTGGAAATTAAAATACAATAAAAAGTAAATAAAGCAAGTTAAAGGTTAAAAGTGAGTGTGAGTGAACATGCTAGTGGTCTTTTGTAAGGGAATAAGTGAGGGTAAGATGAGAAAACCATAATAAGGATCCAAAGGGTAAGAGTGACAAAAGGAAAAAAAGAGAGGGAGTGGAGAAGTTCACTTTTACGATCGTGAAAATTTGGAGAAAACTGTGAAGGGGGATCTAGGGCACAGAGAACCAAGGAGATCATTCGTAGAACGCAGAGAAAGAGGTCAATTGCTGAGAATTCTAAAGTATGGGGAATATCGCTTACCATTATAATTGATATAGAGTTAGATGTATGTAGGTGGTTGGGATTTTGGGAGACATGATGAACTACGATGAAAATTGGTGATTTGGGAATGTGTAAGATGAGAGTAGTTGATGTAGATGTTGTATATTATGTTGTGTTGTTGTTGTTGTAGTATGTTTGCTATGTGATTGATGTGCATTTTCAGACTGTATGATATCGAAATCGCAAGATAATTGAGGCCTGGATTGGTGCAGAATCGCAACTGAGAAATTGCGGATTCGCATACTTCGCCGAGTGAGTTTTCCGTGTCGTCGAGCGAAGCAATTTCGCCCCAGCCTCGCCAAGCGAGCATAGAGGCAAAAGGAGGGTGCAAAAATAGGTGCTACTGGAATTTGTATGGAGAAGGGGTTTCGCCCCTGCTTCTGCGGGCGAACCCCAGGCGAGCGAACTGCTTCGTCAAGCGAGCACCATGCGAGCAGGAGCATATGTTTTTATTTTATTTTGTTTTTTTCTTTTCTCGCGTCATCTTGTTTCTGTGTTGACCTTGGGCCATGAGTCAATTGAACTATAGTGACTTAATGATTATAACATGAAGAATTGTGAAGTATTATGATGAATTGTGATGTGTATGATTGATGTTATTCTATGATGTTTTGATGACTTTTCATGAATGATGATGCAACTTTGAAGATCCTATGATGATGAATACTATGACGTTTTTCATCAGGCATTCATAGCATAATTAGGACTTCGGTCCAGTGATGATGTTAGGACTCCGGTCCAGTGGTGGCTTCAATCCCATTGTGCGGATTGAATTATTTATGACGTGCTCCGGCTCCAAAGGGGAATTGATCCAATGGTGGGGATCTTTGGAGGGTGATGGCCCAGTGTCCATCAAATGATTTGGTACCACATGCACGAGTCTATGTTGTTGCATTTCATACTATGTGGCATTGCATATTAGTGAATAAATGATGTTATTGATGACGTGATTTTAAGTGATGTATGACAATGATGACTTATTGATGCTATTTTGTTGACAATACTATGACGATGCAAACGAATTGTTGATAGTGTTGTGCATGTATATCTTTTCTCTATATCTCGTATAATGATTTGTGATTACTCACCCTGCCTGTTTGAATGTTGCCTCCAAGTGGGTAACGCACAGGTGATCAGGATTAGCTCTCTTGGTGCGTGAAGATTTTTAGCATTTGAAGTTATTTAGTTATTTCCGTTGAATTTAGAAGGTGTCTTACTCTGATGTGTAACATCGGGTCGGGACGTTCTTGAGTTGAACTTTTATGTTTTAATTTTATAGACATGATGTCACTATGAATTTACTATTTTGACATTTTGGATTAATTACGTGAGATCATGATTTCTGCTGCATTGTGGTTTTGATTGCATTTTGTTGATGAAAGAACCCGTGTTACAGGGCAGGAAGTTATTTAGATGTTTTTTGAAGAAATGTGGCACCCTAGTGGTGATATACTCTAATTTATTTATCTTTAATTACTTACTTTATTCGTGAGTATTTTGTGGGGTAGAAGGGTGTTACATTAGTGGTATCAGAGCAGATCGGTCCGTCCGGCTAGGTTTTTATATGATGTCAGTCCCCTATTAGTCGACGAGTGTGTGTACACTGTCGATAGTTTGTTTCTTCTAATGTTGATTGATGGTGTGCAGAATGGCTGGGAGAAACGACCGTGCCATTGCTGACGTGTTGGAATCGCTTGCTCAAGTAATGGCTCAGAATGCACAGAACAATCAGAATGGTGGAGCTCCTGATGAGTTTCGTGCTTTGGGTAAGTTCCAGAGGAACAATCCTCCAACTTTCGTGGGCACCTATGATCCAGAGAGTGCACAAAAGTGGTTCAAAGTGATTGAGAAGATCTTCCGTGTGATGGCGTGCACTGACGCTCAACAGGTACAATTTGGTACTCATATGTTGTCGGAAGAGGCTGAAGATTGGTGGGATAACACCTGTCAGAGATTGGAAGATGCTGGTACTGAGATAACTTGGGCGGTATTCAAGAAAGAGTTTCTGGAGAAGTATTCTCCTGAGGATGTTCGTGGTAAGAAGGAGATAGAGTTCCTTGAATTGAAGCAAGGAAACATGACTGTGGCAGAGTATGCTGCAAAATTTGAGGCGCTGGTGAAGTTTTGTCCTCATTACAACCGTGCTGATGCTGAGATTTCCAAATGCCTTAAGTTTTAGAATGGGCTGAGACTAGAGATCAAACAGGGTATTGGATACCAACAGATTCGTAGGTATGTTGAACTGGTGGATAAGAGTAGGGTCTATGATGAAGATAACAGAGCTCGATCTGCTCACTACAAGCATCTTATTGAGAAGAAAGAGAAAGGTAAGTTTCGAGGAAAACCTTATGTGACTCCAGCTGACAAAGGGAAGTAGAAGGCTTCAGATGGGAAGAAGACAAGTGGGGGAGTAGCTCCCGCTTCTGTTAAGTGTTACAGGTGTGGCGAGCAAGGTCACCGTGTTGAGGGTTGCAACAATAGTGTGTTGAGGTGTTACAGATGTGGTAAGAGAGGCTATAGAGCTACCGATTGTAAGGATGAAGGTCCGTTTTGTTTCAACTGTGGTGAACAGGGTCACATCATTACCCAATGTCAGAACCCGAAGAAGACTGCTACTGCTGCTCAGACTAATGGCAGAGTGTTTACTTTGAGTGGTGCAGAAGTCCCCATGAAGGATAACTTGATTCGAGGTACTTGTTTTATTAATAATACGGAGTTGGTTTCTATTATTGATACTGGTGCTACTCATTCGTTTATTTCGCTCGAATGTGCTACTAGGTTGGGTTTGAAATTGTCTGATATGAATGGTAGTATGGTGATAGAAACTCCTGCTAATGGTTCTGTTACTACTACTTTTGTGTGTTCGAGTTGTCCTTTAACTATTTTTGGGAAGAGTTTCGTGATGGATTTGGTGTGTTTACCCTTGCACCAAATTGATGTTATCCTTGGAATGAACTGGTTGGAATTCAACTATGTTCATATCAATTGTTATAATAAGACCATGGAGTTTCCTGAGTTTGGTGATAATGGAGAACTGATGTTTTTGTCTGCTAAGCAAGTGGATGAATTTCTGGAAGACGAAGCCTCGATGTTTGCACTGTTTGCATCATTGCGAGTTGACCGTGAAATTTTAAGTGTTGAATTACCTATTGTCTGCGAATTCCCAGATGTATTTCCAGACGACATAAGTGATTTGCCTCCAGAGCGTGAAGTAGAGTTTGCAGTGGACTTGATACCAGGTACGAGTCAAGTGTCAATGGCTCCTTACCGGATGTCAGCTTCTGAGTTAAGTGTGTAACACCCCGTTTTGTCCGATTATTTAATAGAGTCGATTTAATTATTTTCGTTTTTCTATTATTTTATTCGTGACTTTTATTTGGCAATATATTATTTTTCATCGTTATTATGTTTTATCGCATTTTGAGAGCGTTTGCGAGATATTTGAGCTGAGGGGTAAAATGGTCATTTTGAGAGGTTAGATATTTTAGAAAAATTAGATATTTTTAATAAATAGAAAGTGGAGAGAAAAAGAGAGAAAGGAAAGGGAAAGGAAAGAAAGAGAGAAAGAAGGAAAAGGAGAGGAAAGAAATGGAGAAGAGGAAAAGAGATGGAAATTGACATAGATCCGTTTCAAGCGCGATTAATCGGGTAAGAGTGAGAAGTTTCGATTATATCTTGCTTGTGTATGTATATGTGTTGTTTGTTGTAATTGTTTTGGTTGTTTCACAACTTTTTCTCATTGATAATTTGTGATCAATTAGATAGAAATCGATGTTTTCACGGGTGAAACTCGATATAAACTGCGTAGAATACTTGTTGATTATGTTGGAACATGTTTTGGTTGATATATTGTGATTTGGAAGTGTTTGGGTGGAAGAAATGATGAATTTTGGTCCCATATGACCTATATTGACGCTGCTGTGAATTTCTGAGTTCGCAGGTTCGCTTTGCGAACCCCAGCGAAGGGGAAAGCGAAGGTTCGCCCAGAAGTTCGCGTTGCGAACTTTATGCTGTTTTTTCTCTGCCACGGTTCGCTGGGGGTTCGCATTGCGAATAGGAAAGCGAACGTGACTGATTTTCCATTTTGTTTTCTTCATAACTTTTGATCCGTAACTCGGATTGAGGCACGGTCGGATGCGTTGGAAAGCTATTTAAATGCTCTTTATGATAGTGGAATAGGAACATATGTTTATGTCATGGATTGATATGGTAGAGTTAAATATTGTGATGAATGTGATAAGTGTAGTTTATATTTCCACCAAAATTTATGGATCGGGAATCCGATTGATATGGGACTTGAAGCCTTGGGAAGAGAATCCAACGGGCTAGTAAATGGTTATGTGATACCATGTGTTAGCTAAGAATATTTGGTAGAGGATGATTAATGGTTTATATGTTTTTTTGTGTTTGTTGGTGTTCGATGCGATATGCTATCGTCATATAAATGTGGGGCTTTTGTGCTATTTATATGATGTTGATGCATGTGATAATGATGTTGTTGTGTGGTAAAATACATTGTTTGATTGAATATCAATGTATGTTATTATGATGTTTTGTGGGATTGTTGTGGTTTGTGGATTATGATGAAATGCATTGCTTATGTGAAATTTAATGTGTGTTATTTGGTGGCCTTATGGCAAGTAAATGCATTATTTGAATTGATTTCCAATGCATGAATAATGAAGATAAGATAATTCATATTGTTGATTGTGAAGACGCATTGATTGTCATGAGTCATTTGTATGTCAAGCATCATGATATGCATTCTTGTGATGTCGTGTGCCCTAGTGGGTGTGAGCGACGAAACGATTCCAGAGGGAATCTGCTGTAACGGTCGTATGCCTTATACAAAGAGGACCTAAAGCGATGTTATAGATGATCGTGTGCCTTATACAAAGAGGACCTAAAGCGACCGGATCGTGTGCCTTATACAAAGAGGACCTAAAGTGATCCATAAACGTCGTGTGCCTTATACAAAGAGGACCTAAAGCGACGGGGAACATCGTTTTCCCAACGGGGAGTTACACTAAGTAACAAGCGATGATTCCAATAATTCCTGAGTGAATTAATGATGAGAATGATGGATGGATTGGTACCACATTGCATTGCATAGAGTCGTTGTGTCGGTCTCTGTGTATTTGCATAAATCATGAATGGATTGATTATATGTGGGAATTTGTGAATGGATTGATTATATGTGGGAATTTGTGAATGGATTGATTATATGTGGGAAATTATGAATTGATTGATTATGTGTTGAGCTCGTGATAGCATTGGTGATTTGATATGCATTTGTGATAAATGCATTGGTTATGGATGATATGTTTTATGTATAGACATATGCTATGTTTTGTGGGGATGTTGTACATTACAATGATTGTATTAATTCTCTATGGTATGCTATATATGAATATACGTGATGTGGTGGTGTGTTTCCATATGTTATAACTTTGATATGCCTTATGTGCGAATATATGATTATGTTGGTATAATTGATATATGCTATGTTGTTGGATTATTAGAAATATGTTATGTATCTGTGGCATGCTATATGTATTAATATGTGATGCTTGTGGTGAAAATAATTATGTATGTGAATTTATATGTGTTTGCATATTAATATGCAATCTTGATTTAGTTGTTATTTCTCACCCTTCTGCTGTGGTTTGTTGCTCTATGAGGCAATTGCAGATTAGTATCTTGGAGGCTTTTGTGAAGATTAGTTCTCCATCCTTTTGTCGGTCTGTCTGCTCTGATACGTAACACAAGAGTCGGGGAACGCTTTTGTTATATATGTATACATTTGTTGGATCTATTTTGTATTACCTTTGTATGAATATTTTGATGTTATAAAATAATTTATTTTGTAAAACAAGTAAGTTATGGATCTTTCCGCTTTATTCCATAATTGAACTTTCCTTTTGTTGGAAAACGTTTCCCTTTTAGGTTTATTCCATTTTGTTTTATATATCAAATTTATGAGGAGGGATTATGTTTTTCTCAAATGTGGCATCCTTGTTTCTGTCTAAGAATAAAATTTTATTTACTCTGATTTATTTATGTATTCGCGATGGAAATTGGGGTGTTACAAAGTGAATTGAAGAAACAATTGGAATGATTGCTCGAGAAGAAGTTTGTTCAACCGAGTGTTTCTCCATGGGGTGCTCATGTATTGTTAGTTAAGAAGAAAGAAAATAGTATGAGGTTGTGTGTTGACTACATGCAATTGAATAAAGTGACTATCAAGAATAAGTATCCACTTCCGAGAATCGACGATTTGATGGATCAACTAGTGGGTGCTTGTGTGTTTAGCAAGATTAATTTAAGGTCTGGTTATCATCAGATTCATGTTAAGCCAAATGATATTCCGAAGACAGCTTTCAGAACGACGTATGGTCACTATGAATACACTGTGTTGTTGTTTGGTGTATCCAATGAACCTGGTGTGTTCATGGAGTATATGAATTGTATTTTTCATGAATATTTGGATAAGTTTGTTGTGGTTTTCATTGATGATATTCTGATATACTCGAAATTGGAAGAGGAGCATTTGCGTACGGTGTTGTGAGTGTTGAGAGAGAAGAAGTTATATGCAAAACTGGCGAAATACGAGTTCTGGTTGAAGGAAGTGAGTTTCCTTGGCCATGTGATATCGAGTGGTGGAATTGTTGTGGATCCTTCTAAGATTGACGTTGTGTTAAAGAGGGAGACTCTGAAGTCTGTTACGGAAATACGAAGTTTTCTTGGGTTGGCAGGTTATTATCACAAGTTTATTAAAGTTTTTTCTAAGTTGGAATTACCTTTGACTCAGTTTACTCGAAAGGGTCAAGCTTATGTGTGGGATGCTGCATGCGAAGAGAGTTTTGTGGAATTGAAGAAAAAGATGATGTCCGCTCCAGTATTGATCTTACCCAATCTGAAGGAGTCTTTTGTGGTGTATTGTGATGCGTCAAAGATGGGACTCGGTGGAGTGTTGATGCAGAATGGTCAGGTTGTTGCATATGCTTCCAGACAATTGAGGGTTCATGAAAGGAATTACCCTGCGCATGATTTAGAATTGGTAGCTATGGTGTTCGCATTAAAAATTTGGCGACATTACCTTTTTGGTTCTAAATTCGAGGTGTTCAGCGATCATAAGAGTTTAAAGTACTTATTCGATCAGAAGGAGTTGAATATGAGGCAGAGAAGGTGGCTAGAGTTGTTGAAGGATTATGACTTTGATTTGAGTTACCATCCTGGTAAAGCAAATGTGGTGGTGGATACGTTGAGCAGGAAGTCATTGCACATGTCGATGCTTATGGTAAGAGAACTAGAATTAATTGAGCAATTCCGAGATCTGAGTTTAGTATGTGAAGAGACTCCTGACAGCGTGGAGTTATGATTGTTGAAACCGAAGAATGGTATTCTAGAAGAAATCAGAGTGGGTCAGAAATCTGATTTGAGATTAGTTGATAAATTGGCTTTGATAAACCAAGGTAACAGAGGTGAATTCCGGATGGACGAGAATGGCGTGATGAGGTTCAGAAATAGAGTGTGTGTTCCGGATGTTCCAGAAATTAAAAAGAGTATTATGGAGGAAGGACACCGAAGTAGAATGAGTATTCATCCCGGTGCTACAAAGATGTATCAGGATTTGCAGAAGTTGTTTTGGTGGCCAAGTATGAAGAGGGATATTGCTGAATTTTTGTATGCTTGTTTGACTTGTCTGAAGTGAAAGATTGAACATCAGAAGCCTTTGGGTATGATGCAACCGTTGAATATTCCGGAATGGAAATGGGATAGTATTTCCATGGATTTTGTGTCGGGGTTACCGAAGACTGCGAAGGGGAATGATATGATTTGGGTGATTGTGGATAGATTAACTAAATCAGCTCATTTCTTGCCAATGAAGATTAATCATTCTATGCAGAAGTTAGCTGAGTTGTATATTCAGGAAATTGTGAAGTTGCATGGATACCTTCGAGTATTGTTCGGATAGAGACCCGAGATTTACATCGAGGTTCTGGAAGAATTTTCAAGATGTTTTGGGTACTAAGTTGAGGATGAGTTTTGCATATCACCCGCAGACGGATGGACAAACAGAGAGAACTATCCAATCTTTGGAGGATTTGCTGAGGGCTTGTGTGTTGGACCAAGGAGGGTCTTGGGATAGCCACTTGCCATTTATTGAGTTCACATACAACAACAGTTTCCATGCTAGTATTCGGATGGCACCGTATGAAGCGTTGTATGGTAGGAGGTGTAGGACTCCATTGTGTTGGTATGAGTCAGGCGAGAATGATGTACTCGAACTTGAGATTATGCAGGAGACGACCGAAAAGATTAAGATGATCCAAGAGAGGATGAGAGCTTCGCATAGTCGTCAGAAAAGCTACCATGATAAGTGGAGAAAGGCACTTGAGTTTCAAGAGAGAGATCATGTGTTTTAGAGAGTTACGTCGGTAATTGGTGTGGGTCGAGCTTTGAAGTCTAGAAAGCTCACTCCGTATTTTGTTGGTTTGTATCATATTATGCAGAGGATAGGAGAAGTGGCCTATCGAGTTGCTTTATTGCCATCGCTTGCGAACCTTCATGATGTGTTTAATGTATCTCAGTTGAGGAAATACATTCCGGATCCGTCGCATGTTATCCAAATGGATGATGTACAAGTGAGAGATAACTTGACTGTTGAGGCGTTACTTGTGCGGATAGATGGACGAGAAATGAAACAGTTGTGGGGTAAAGAGATGGCCTTAGTGAAGGTATTGTAGGGTGGACCAGCTGGTGAGAGTTGGACTTGGGAGCGCGAAGATCAGATGAGGGAGTCGTATCCGACTCTGTTTCTTTTAGGTCATTTTCGATGACGAAAATTCTTTAAGTGGGGGAGAGTTGTAACACCCCCAAAATAATTATAATATTTATTTAACTGATTTATTATAATTATTCATGATTTCGATGAATTTTGATGAAATATTATGACGCATGGTGTATTTGTATGGTGTGTTGTGGGATATTGATGAGCTAAGGGAATAATTAAAGTATTTAGAAAATAAGTGATGAATTGGAATTAGCTTAGTGATAATAATAATAATAATAATAATAATAATAGATAAAGTGAATAATATTATCTAGATTATTATTATTAATTAGAATAAAGGGGAATGGAACACTGAGGGCAAGGTGGTCTTTTATAAGGGAATAAGTGAGGGTAAGATGGGAAAATCATAATAAGGGTCTAAGGGGTAAGAGTGACAAAAGGAAAAAAAAAGAGGGAGTGGAGAAGTTCACTTTTAAGATCGTGAAAAGTTGGAGAAAACTGTGAAGGGGGAGCTAGGGCACAGAGAACCAAAGAGATCATTCGTAGAACGCAGAGAAAGAGGTCAATTATTGAGAATTCTAAGGTATGGGGAGTTTCGCTTAACATTATAATTGATATAGAGTTAGATGTATGTAGGTAGTTGGGGTTTTAGGGGATTTTGGGAGACATGATGAACTATGATGAAAATTGGTGATTTGGGAATGTGTAAGATGTGAGGAATTGATGTAGATGTTGTATATTATGTTGTGTTGTTGTTGTAGTATGTTTGATATGTGATTTATGTGCATTTTCAGACGGTATGGTATCAAATTTGCAAGATAATTGGGGTCTAGACTGGTGCAGAATCGCAACTGAGAAGTTGCAGATTCACATGATTCGCCGGACGAGTTTCCCGTGTCGTCGGGCGAAGCGATTTTGCCCCAGCCTTGCCAGGCGAGCGTAGAGGCAAAAGGAGGGTGGAAAATAGGTGCTACTAGAATTTGTATGGAGAAGGGGTTTCGCCCCTGCTTCGGCGAGCGAACCCTAGGCGAGCGAACTGCTTTGCCGGGCGAGCACCAGGCGAGCAGGAGCAGATGTTTTTATTTTATTTTGTTTGTTTCTTTTCTCGCGTCGTCTTGTTTATGTGTTGACCTTGGGCCATGGGGCAATTGAATTGTAGTGACTTAATGATTATAACATGACGAATTGTGAAGTATTATTATGAATTGTGATGTGTATGATCGATGTTATTCTATGATGTTTTGATGACTTCTCATGAATGATGATGCAACTTTGAAGATCCTATGATGATGAATACTGTGACGTTTTGCATCATGCATTCATAGCATAATTAGGACTTTGGTCTAGTGATGATGTTAGGACTTCGGTCCAGCTATGATGTTAGGACTTCGGTCCAGTGGTGGCTTCAATCCTATTATGTGGATTGAAGTGTTTATGACGTGCTCCGGTTTCAAAGGGGAATCGATCCTATGGTGCGGATCTTTGGAGGGTGATGGCCCAGTGTATATCAAATGATTTGGTACCACATGCATGAGTTTATGTTTTTGCATTTCATACTATGTGGCCTTACATATTAGTGAATAAATGATGTTATTGATGACGTGATTTTAAGTGATGTATGACAATGATGACTTATTGATGCTATTTTGTTGACAATACTATGACGATGCAACCGAATTATTGATAGTGTTGTGCATGTATATCTTTTATCTAGTATAATGATTTGTGATTACTCACACTGCCTGTTTAAATGTTGCCTCAACGTGGGTAACGCGCAGGTGATCAGGATTAGCTCTCTTGGTGCGTGAAGATTTTTAGCATTTGGAGTTATTTAGTTATTTCCGTTGAATTTAGAAGGTGTCTTGGTCTGATATGTAACATCGGGTCAGGACGTTCTTGAGTTGAACTTTTATGTTTTAATTTTACATACATGATGTCACTATGAATTTTACTATTTTGACGTTTTGGATTAATTACTTGAGATCATGATTTCCACTGCATTACGGTTTTGATTGCATTTTGTTGATGAGAGAATCCGTGTTACGGAGCAGGATGTTATTTAGATGTTTTATGAAGAAATGTGGCACCCTAGTGATGATATACTCTGATTTATTTATGTCATACCCTAATTTTTGACCCTGAGATTCTGTGTTTCGTTTCGCATCGTCTGTATAACATAACATGGACTTCATCTTGCATAGTGTCCGAAATGTCAGTCAGAATAAATTTGTTGGATTTACAGACAAACCGGTCTAAATTTATTTCAAAATCTGACCAAACACTGTATTTTTCCAATATGTTTATTTCACGCTGATTATTTTGGTGTGCTCATTTTATTTTTTCGATCATGTTTCTGCCCGACCTTTTATTTCGTTTTTTAATCATTTTTATTTATTTATTTATAGTTAAATAATCATTTAATATATTTAGATTAATTAGATATTTTATTTAAATATTTGTTTTTATTAATTAATTTTATTTTTAATTTGTTTATTATATATATTTTTTATTTATAAAAAACACAAAAACATCCTATTTAATCAATACTTAAGTATGTTTCTCCTTCTAAAAATACAAAAACATAATATTTAATTCTTTTTATTTTTTTCTCATTATAAAAAAACAAAAAAAAACATTGTGTTAATTGTTATTATCATTCTTGTCTATTTTCTAGTCCTATATACATGCCTTAGAAAAAATAAAGAGGACACAAAAAAAGAACTTCACTAGCCATCACCGCTTTTCCTCTCTCCATCCAATTTCATCAAACAAACTTCACTTCATTTTACCACTTTTCTCTCTCTCGGACTACACATAGAACCTTAACACACATTAATCCACCAACACCATACTACACTACTACACACTTACCCTCCACCTTTGCTTACGTGATCTGTACCTTCACCATCAAGAAGTGCTGCGCATCCACAACAACAAACTGCACCCACCGTTGCTGAAGAAAAGACGCGAGGGAGAGAAAGTATGAAGGTTGCGTGTTCATGTACGTGAATCAGGGAAGGAGAAAAGCTATACTTTGTAATCTTTGTTTTTAAATTTTTTTCTTTTTATTATTGAAATTCATGCATAGCAGACATGAGATGTCCTAATACATGTCAAGACATTATTCTGCATAATTATTTAAACAAGAACAGAATTGCAGACTGATACCTTGAATATCAGTAACTGCAGAAACACAGATGTTTCGACATCTGTTCCAACATGTTAATCAATATTGAAATGTAAATTGCAGAATGATAAACAACACAGAATATGATGCCCAGTTCGGTGCAACTCACCTATATCTGGGGGATACCAATCCAGGAAGAAGAATCCACTATCATTAGTATAGTTTTATGTAAACAACCTCAGGTTTACAGTAAACACCCACGCTTACCTATCACTACCCAATGAAGACTTTATCATTAAAAGTCACATCTAATTGATAAGAGAAACCTATCTCACTCCCTAAATCACAACCTGTGATTATCTAACAGTTACTATACCATATATGTATCATCCTATTGAAAGACACCCCTTCCAATACAAAGTTTAGTCAAGCATCCTTGACTAACAAGTTAACTTGGATTTGCTTCAAAGCTTCATCCAAGAACAATACACGATTCATTACCTACGGGTTTCTGAATCTGTGCAAGTACCTATGTCTGCCACACTGTATCAAATCGATACAGAGAAAAACTTACAAGAAAGCTTGCGACTCTCAAAACCGTACACCTTATTTTCTACTTTACAAAGTGTTACAATAGGTTCATTTTTTCAGTCTTAGGTCTTGGTCTTCTTTTATACTCTTCTGCTTCCTTGGGCTTCAAATCTTCTGTTTATTGACCCCTTGATCCACTGCTGTAATCATTCCTTGATTCTTGCACCAGATTTAGAACCTGCTATATTTGTCGAGTCAGAATGTCAGGATATTGCCTTCGACATCTTTTTCCGCAACATTCTTCATTAAGTTTTAACCAAAATTTAGTCAAACTTCAGGAGCTTTCAATTTCCCCCTTTTGACAAAATTTGGCTAAAACTTTAATTTAGACAATAAACTTAGGGTGCTCCTAACGTCTCTTCACCCTAAGTGGAGGTTA
Organism: Lathyrus tuberosus; assembly: GCA_022829125.1. NCBI lineage: Eukaryota > Viridiplantae > Streptophyta > Magnoliopsida > Fabales > Fabaceae > Lathyrus > Lathyrus tuberosus. The sequence goes on from JALAZF010000116.1 coordinate 14,283,477, forward strand.
TGATTGGAATACTGATGTGATTCCAATAATGTTGGTGATACATTCCCCTTTTCTCATGAATCAATAATTCCTCACCTGGGGGGAAGAATTTTTCCACTGAAGCAACCAACCACCAACCTGGGTAACTCAGAACACAGGACACGACTTTGTTCATAACTCAGATCACAGGACACGAAAGAAGGACTCAAAATATATGGGAAATCTAAGACTCAGCCAGAATGTCATAACATTCAGTCCAACATCTTTGTAAACCAACTGCAAAGACAGACTCAACCCTTGTACTTTTCTCCCCCTTTTTAGCCAAAAATTGACAAACATGTCCAATACAGACCCATACCCAAACCAAGGAAACCCACAAACGAACAAACCCCATGGGAACTCAGCACAACATAAAAGACAACCTGCTACAAGATGACAACTAGAACGCCCTTTATATACAAGAGCATTTCTCTTAGGTAGTAACAAACCATTGGAAGTAACACATGTCCATTCAATGTGAGCATTAAAGTGCACCGGCCAAACCGTATTTGACTGTTTCTTCCTTTTACAAAGGATCATTCAAATAATGTGCATTATCCGAAACACATGTTTAACACGCGTTCCCTAAGACACAATTTCTCCTCCGTCTAAAGCAATTAAGAGTACAACCATACATACATGTTCTGATATCTTGTCAGACTTTGTTTAGTCCTTCTTGTAACATCTCTTAGTTAGCAGCAAAGACTCTTCAAGGACCTTATCTGTTGAATAAATTCTCCCAGAAACATATAATGACTCTCAAAGCACTCCCAGATACTTGTATCACTTCTGATTCAGTCCATTGACACTCAATGACAGAATCAGAACAGCCTGATAAGTTCACCCATAACTTATACTAGTAAGACAATGTCACGACATCTCGTCTGACATATCAACCTCACCTGAGGTAATCTATCACTGACTGCTTGAAACCACAAACAATCTTGATAAATAATCTGCACCACTGCAGCCATATATCTGAAACAGAAGTCTAACTTCCCCTGTCGTAGATAACCAGTGCTCCTTTGCTAGAAGAACACCCTAAATGAAAGGAAAACATAAGACGCATCTTCATGTCTTCAAGAGCGCACCCTCTATTCAACACACCTGCTGAACATATTCACCTAATGCTTGACCCTCAAGAAAACCATGTGCCACACTAGTACATTTAACAGACAGAAGTTCTCCCTCTGTCTTTCTCAACAGATGCTTCTTCAGCAAGAAACACCTCAAAATCACCACATGATATCCCATGACAACTTCATGATCATATAGTGAGAGTACCAGGAACACATCCTTGTACCATAACTGACAAACTCTTGGATTGAGACCAAAGCTCCATTGATCCCTCTCGTCCAGAAACCATCTATACACCACACGAATTCCTCCTGAATTCTCATGTATAGATCTCCTTGTTCCTTGGGATACAACCCAATTGAATCTGGAATACTTCACATTCCTCAAAGAGACACAAAGGGCCCCTTAGTTTGCTAGCTCGCCCAGATGTTCTTCACACTTGAAGGACATCAAACACATGCTCCAGAAATATTCAGTCCATTTGCTCCACAAGCACCAAACTGATCCACTTCTAGCATGTCACATTCACATTAGACTTCCTAGATAGTCCTTTACCCATCATTCTCCCGTACGATAAGATAAATACCTCTTAGACAAGATGTGAACTAAAAATCCTACTCCAAGGATAACTAACCCAGAAAATGTTCTAACATCAGTTAGGACATCCTTCACATATCATAGACACCAATCAATATAGTTCTTGATATGCTCCACCACTGGACTTACTATCTGCATAGTAATCCAACTGAAGATCTTCAAACAACACTGTGTCACCAACTTGATCAACAAGAACTCTAGATAACCAAAGAGAGAAATAAACTCTCATCCACCAAAAGAAGGTAATCTTCCATAAACTGAGAACTTCTTCCACAAGCTCCAAGATAGAAAAGAATCAACACCTCCTTAAGTCTTCAACCAACCACCCTTCTTTCAAAGAGTAATTTGTTCCAAGGAACTCCTCAAGAGTAATCAAATGCCACTGTTTGATTATCTCGAATCAACACCTCCCTGTTTATTTACCTAGCAAGTCAGACAGGAATTGTAATCGTGCCGCGGCAGATTATGATACTGGCTTTGCCTTGAGTGCATCGCCACCAAGTTGACATTCATTGCACGGATGTCGTGGTTCTGAATGATGTTGGAATTCGTATAAGTCATGTTGACTCCACGAACTCGATGCTCTTGGATCCATCCGAGATCCAATTGTTCCTGTAGAGCTGATTGCACCACAGAACATCCCTGATTGTTCTTAGAGCAGATATCACACTAGTGATAGTTATGAGGTGGAACATGGCCATATCCACTCTGTCTACAATGCATCTTGACCAAATTGCCCCTTAATAAGAGTACATCATGAATTTGATAGATGTTGTTAGACTCCCCCTCTATCAAATTAACTGCAGATTTCTCATGTTGAGGCAGCGGGTTTGTGAGAACATTCAGATTCGTATCTTTGAAAGACAAGACCCCTCTCCTAACAAGATTTTGCACATCGGATTTGAAACTGAGACAGTTCTCTATGTTATGCCCTGGTCCTCCTTGACGGTAAGGACAAGTCTGATCCGTTTTGAACCAAAAAGGCGGATTTTCTGGTACTGTAAGAGGAGACTTAGTCTGGACGTGCCCCTTGACCAGTAGTAACGGAAATAATTCTGCGTACAACATGGGTATAGGGTCGAATCCTGGTGGTCGCGTTGTACGGTTGTTGTTGTACGGAGGACGAGCCTGCTGAAGAGGAGGTTGTGTCCTTTGTTGATATTGCTGTTGATTAGGTTGGCTATGCGCAACCTGAGGTTGATACGTAGGAACAGGCACAGGATTGATAGCAGGATTTACCGTCGCTACTGGTTGATATCGTCGCCTTTGCTTTTCGAGAGAGATATTCCCAATATCCTGCATTTTAGGGAGAGCACTACCGTATCGTTTTGTACTACTTGATGATCCAGCGTCTTTTACTAAACGTCCTTCCCGGACTGCTTCCTCAAGACGAACCCCCATGCCCACCATCTCGGTGAAGTCACTGGGCACTGGCGACCATTCTGTCGTAGTAAAATGAGCTTAAGGTCTTTAAGAAGATCTTTGTCATCTCTTTTTCCTCCAGAGGTGGAGAAATCTGAGCGGCAATTTCACGCCATCTTTGAGCGTACTCCTTAAAGGTTTCCTTGTCCTTTTGTGACATCGATCTGAGTTGATCTCTGTCCAGTGCCATGTCTAAATTGTATTTATATTGTTGAACAAAAGCAGCGCCAAGATCTCTGAACGTGCCGATCGTAGCGCGGTTCAAACCCATGTACCATTTTAATGCGGCACCGGTTAGACTATCCTGAAAGTAGTGAATTAGTAGCTCCTGGTTCTCTGTCTGAGCTAACATTCGCCGAGCGTACATCACTAAATAACTCTGGGGGAAAGAGTTATCCTTGTATTTTTCAAAGTCGGGCACTTGGAACTTGTGTGGAACTTTCACATTGGGGACCAAGCAAAGGTCTGCGGCGTCCTTTCCAAATAGATCCTGCCCGCGAAGGGCTTGCAGTTCTTTCTGCATTTCCAGGAACTGTTCCTGGAACTCATTCATTCTGTCGAACATGCTGTCGTTTCCACCAGACAGTATCTATGGAATTCGTCCTTCCGGGACAGCGTGCACCACGGGTGGTGGTATAGTCATTATGGCCGAGACTCTTGGTGCCTCCCGAAGTTTGTAACCTTCAGGAGTTGCTGTCATGCCTCTGGCATCTCCGCTTTCCCGAAGTTTGTAACCTTCAGGCCCAGCGGTTCCTGCTACGGTTCCTTGATCCTCATTGATTGGCGGAACATATCCTTCCGAGATATAGTTAAGTGGCATGCCCCAGGGGTGATCTTTCGGCACCTTGTACCTAGGATCATACTTCTCCACTATGGGCGTTGATGTGATCTCTGAGATCACAGTCCTTTGTTGTTGTATCTGAGCTTCTACTAGAGCTTGCATATCGTTATGAAGCTTTCTCAGATCCTCTTTCAGAGTGTCGATCTCTTCTCTCAACTCTCTGTTCTCTTCCTCAAGATCATCCATCTTTTTCTGACGATTGGCCTGAGTATTATACGAATGAGATAGTTTGACTCTAGAATCGAGACGCAAACGTGAGATTCGTAGGTAAGAAGAATGCGTTTATGAGAATGATGAATACAATGATTATTAATTATTTTTGTTTATTCAAAGTAAACTTCGACAATTAGATTGCAAATATCAAACAGTGGGGAAACCCCGTTTTATTGAATTCAAAGGATTGCGGAAATGGAAATACAGTAGATTACAAAGTGCTGGAAAAGGAAATCTAAACTAATGGATCCTGAGTCCTCTCTGAAGAGAGCTCAAGTGCTAGTTCGGGTGCTTTCCTTTTCTTTGACCGGGGCTCTTGGGCCGTTGTCGGGTTGTCATTCCTTTGCCAAGTGAAAGGAGCGAGCAAATTCCTTTGGTCATCCTGATTTTCTACAGTGTGTTGCTCTAAAATCTCAATCAGAGCATCTTTTTCTCTTAACAGTTGCTGTATTTTCTTGCACTCCACATTGAGAATATAGTACTTGTTCCTCCAAGACCTCTTCTCCTGCTGAACTTTGCTGAGAGTAACCTGAAGTTTTTCCGTCTCAGACATGAAATAAAGGGCAGAGTCCCTTAATGGAAGAACTTCCTGACGAGGGTAAGGCATCCTCAGCTTGAGAGCTCTAGTTTGTACCCAGTGGAGATAAGGCTCCATCGAGACACAGTCTGGTTTTCCTAGAGACTCTCGTCCTTTCTTATGAACGTGTTTCCAAGCGTGCACTATTTCCGTCTTTAGTGCCCTGCCATTTTCTCCTTCCTTGAAGAAAAGACCTTCCAGATGAGCATTCCGTGGGATGTGCCTCATCGGGTATCCGAATTGACGACGAGCGAGAATTGGATGATAGTTGATTCCCCCCTTAGTTCCTATAAGGGGTACATTTGGAAAATTTCCACAATGGTCAATGATCCTGATCCCGTCGTAGATTCAATTGTACCAATCGATGTCAGAGTTGGTAAGAGACATGATCCTCTGCGACCAACGTAAAGTATTCTTTTGATCCCAAAATGCAGTAGACTTGGGCAAATGGGAAATGAACAATTTGTATAGCAGGGGTACACAGCACGTGATCATTCCTCTGCTGTATAAATTCCTTAAGTGTACCGAATGATACGCATCTCCGAGTAAGGTCGGTACGGGGTTTCCAATCAGGAAAATCTTAATGGCATTGATATCTACAAAGTTATCGATGTTGGGAAACAAAAATAACCCGTAGGTGAGCAAAACAAAGATGCTCTCGAAAACGGCCACGTTCCCTATACTGGCAAAGTATAGAGCTTTCTTTGTCAAGAATTGGGCTGGAAAACCCTGGATGCCACCCTTAGTGGTTATGTGAGTCCTGACTTCTGACTCGTCCAAATAAATTGCTCTTGCAATGGTCTGATCCTTTGGAATTTCTTCCAGTCCAGAAAAGGGAGACTGATCAGTGATATGCAGATCAGTCAAGTGAGAATACTCCTCCAGCGTTGGTGCTAACTGATAATCTGGGAATTTGAAACAGTGATAAACCAGATCGTAGAACTGGATTAGCATGGACAGGATTCCTTCAATTACATGGACCCTTAATAAGGATAACAGTCCTCCATACTTGGCTCTGAAAGCCTCGTGGTTGGTGATCATTCTCGCGAAACCTCTTAAATCCTCTAACTTTGGAACCTTGAAGGTGTACTTATGAGTTTTCCTTCTACCGAAATACATTAGCGCAATCTCCTTTCTCTCTGACATTTGCAATCATTGTCTCAGTTTAATTTGAAAAAGAGAGACTAGATGAGAAGATTTATTTTTGTTTTAATATTTTTTAAATGAATGTATGAATGCAGCACACAAAAACATAGAAAAAACATGGGGTCAAAGGGTCGGTGTCATGAAGTCAAGGCTCTACCCCCCCCCCCCCCCCCCAAAAGGTTTATACTGGTGATTTTTTGTACCTGTCCGCAAAATCATTGACCCCTCTGGGATAGCAACAACAAGCGGATCGCCAGCGAGCTGATGTATCCTAGAGTGATTTCAGATGAGGGTAGTATCGCGTGACAACTATTTCCGATAGCTTCCGCACTACAAAATGGCTTAAGTCTACTAAAACCCTCAACTTCTCAGATAACCCAGTCGACCACACTACTTTCAACAACCGAAGTCGTATAGGCAATGTATCTGCAAAGGGAGTCTCCACTGAGTTTGATGGTCGATCGGGGGCTCTTAACTGGAATTCACTCCCAGTAAGATTACCCGTATTGCCATCACCTATCTTAGGTGTATACTCAATCTTTCCACATGCGGCATCACACGTATTCCCATTAGCAGAAAAATAAACACAGATATCAATTAGGAAAAGCAGTATATATATTTGTCTTAATCATCCTAGACCTCTAGTCTTATGATCCTATACAGACAATGACTCCCTAGCAGAGTCGTCATTTCTGTGACAGTTTGTTGAATTTACGGTTTCCACCGAAAATTGCAAGAAAGAGAAGAAGGCCCCACGGTGGACGCTATTTTTCTGTAGCGAGCGATTTTGGACGTGGTTCTTAAGCACTGTCGCTCTGGGGTACTACAGGTCGATTCATTTTTTATCCTATTGAAGCTGATGAAGGAAGGGAAATAGATGTCTCCAATTAACCCTGCTTGCATACTGAGTTTGAACAGTGGTCTGTTAGGTTACAGATGCTCTGTGGATGTGGGGCCTCTTTCTGCTTATTTCGCTAAGAACGCAATGACGGGACTATGCTATTGGTAGGATGTTAGGACTGATGCTTTTCGATTGATGTATGAAGGTACGGGATTTTGGGTTTTTGATTAGTGTGCTCGCTAAGATTTTTCAATCTTATGCCTACGTATTCCCGTTTAACGAAACAGGGAAATCAGAGCGATCGTAGTTCCTCCTATTCTATTGGGAGGAAAAAGGTTATTTTGGTGTCTTGTTCAAAGCCCAAGACGTGAAGCTAAATGTGGTTTGTATCTTGTTCAAAGCCCAAGATGTGAAGCTGAAGGGTCTATTTGTATCTTGTTCGAAGCCCAAGATGTGAAGCTGAAGGGTTTTGACTTTAGAGAGAATTTGTCATCTCTAAAAGGGGTCTGTTTGTCACAACTGTTGGGTGACTGATTATAAAAGGAGAATTACTTTAACTGGGATATGTGAATCCAGCAATGCCATAATTTCCTTTATAGGGGATTTTTTAACCTGAAGGAGAAGACTTTAACTCAGTTTAGAGCAATGCCATCTTTCCTTAGGAATTTCTCATGCTAAAAGAGGGACAGTGGTATGGATGTAAATAATCCAGAGGCAGCAATTTAGATAGGGGGAAAAGGAGTTATTGATGTATGTATACTGTGAACGAGGCACAGATTTTGATGCTAAAAGATTGATTTACTCAACTGGGGTTTCCTTATACAAAGCCAAAGAGGAGGCTATTGACCCAACAAGAGGGTGTTTTTATGTGTCTCGTACGAAGCCCGAGAGAGAGGCTAAAAGGGTTGATTCAACAATAGAGTGCTTTTATACGTGTCTTGTATGAAGCCCAAGACGGAGGCTAAAAGGTTTTGACTCAACATGAGAGTCTTTTATACTCAACAAGAGAGTGTTTTTGTATCTCGTACAAAGCCCGAGATGGAGGCTAAAAGGTGTGACTCAACAAGAGAGTGCTTTTGTATGTGTCTTGTACGAAGCCCAAGACGGAGGCAAAAAGGTTTTGACTCAACATGAGAGTCTTTTATACTCAACAAGAGAGTGTTTTTGTATCTCGTACAAAGCCCGAGATGGAGGCTAAAAGGTGTGACTCAATAAGAGAGTCTTTTATACTCAACAAGAGAGTGTTTTTGTATCTCGTACGAAGCCCGAGATAGAGGCTAAAAGTGTGACTCAACAAGAGAGTTTTTCTATCTCGTACGAAGCCCAAGATGGAGGCTGAACAGGTTTGACTCAACAAGAGAGTCTTTGTATCTCGTACGAAGCCCGAGATGGAGGCTGAAAGGGTTTGACTCAACAAGAGAGTCTGAAAAGGTTAGCTCCACTGGGGAGAATCATTATACAAAGCCCAAGAGGAGACTAGTGTGTTGGTGACTGTTTCAGTTGAGTGACAGGTCCAGTATGTTGGATAAAAGAGAAAATCAGTTCTTATAAAGGGAACGATTAAAGGTATTGTTGTGCTTAGGGATTGATCAGAGGATCAGGGTTATTTCCTGTTCTTTAAGGAAATGGGAAATCCAAAGGTATGGAGACTGTCCAAGTCTATGAGTGTTTTGAGAAATCGATTCTCGGGTAGTGAATGATCTTTGTATGATGCCCAAGAGAAGGCTGGTATTTTAAGGGATGAAGATCAACCCGTTAATAGGTCTGACACTTGACTCAGAAAGACAGCTCTAGCAAATTGATAACTAGGTTCTGTTCCTATACCTGTAGAGGTCTCTGGGTCCTTGTACTAAGCCCAAGAGAATGCATGAGAGCTTTTAAGAAGTCGAAGGGTCCTTGTACAACGCCCAAGAGAAGGCGGGGATGCTTTTAAGAAGCCTGTGGGTCCCCAAACCCCGAGAAGTTCAAGACATGCCATTCACCGAGAATAGATCAAGCCAGGAAAGTCCGAGAATTTGGAAGAAACTCAAGAGATGTCATTCACGGAGAAAAGATCATCTCTGGGGAGTACAGTTTCTTTGACAATTTCTAAGGGTGACAGTCTGAGAAAGGGTTCACCGAGAATGCTGCCTTTCACGTCTCCATAGTATTTAACCCCAAGAGGAGGGAAAACTGTGTCTGGTAATCCTATGGGGGATATAGTTTTGTTTGTATTTAAGAGTGACCAACAGGGCTTGACCTAGTGCTAGACGTAGTTGCCGGGGAAAACTCTAAATAACTATATTAGTATTACACAGTTGATATTTGACAAGTATATAAAAGTTTGTGAAAGAAGACTTACAGTGAGCAGCCCCACAATACAGTTATATATATGAAAGCGGGTAAACACTTACTCGGTTGTAGAGCTTCCATGCTGTTTGGTTAGTTTGTTCAACAAAGAAAGCTTTGATAACAATATTATATTCAAAATCAAAGGAGAAAGTGCTTTGAAAAGATTGTTGGGGCTTACAGCTCAAGGAGATGGCCAAGGTTATATCAGTGATTGCACTGTTGTTTTGTACAGTGGGACTTATACAAGTGACTAAGGCCCAAAAAGTTTTCTGTACAAGGGGGTGGGTCATACACTCTCTCAAGAGGCCCAAAGGAATTAAAGAAAAGGAATTGGGCTTATAACATAAGGGTAGGCCCAGAGGGTTTGATTTTTGAACTGGCGATCGCGCCGAGATTTTCTTTTAACGCAAAGGGACTTATACAATATCTGAGGCCCAAAATTGTTTTGTTTAAAAGGGGATTGAGTCTTACACTCTATTAGAGGCCCAAAGATTTATTTTTGTACAAGTGATGGGGCTTACAGCTCGAGGAGAGGCCCATATGATTTATTTTAAACTGAGACCAGTTCCTTGGTAGGAAACCAGGACCGAGGGGAAGTTTAAATCAGAAACTAAGACCAGTTCCTCGGTAGGAAACCAGGATCAAGGGGAAGTTTGTTTCCGCAACTGAGACCAGTTCCTTGGTAGGAAACCAAGAACGAGGGGAAGTTGACAAAAGAAAACTAAGACCAGTTCCTTGGTTGAAGACCAGGATCGAGGGGAAGTTTTCCTTTTCTAGGCATCATTGCTTAGCAAAAGAAGATGAATGCGCAAGCTGCCATTCATAGCCATCAAAATTTCGGGTATTCCAATATTTAATCCTCTTGCACCCCGAATGCCCGAATACCTTCGTCATTCACACATTCGGGTCCAAGAAGATTAAATAAGGGCATCTGTCATACCCCAAATTTTGACCACTAAGATTTCCCATCATTGTGAAAATCATCATCACAATATGGAAGAACCATCATACTTCATCAGTCTCCCCAAAGATGGGTGAGCATTCACTACAATCAAAACTAGGGTTTCAAGCCCTCTCTGAGAGCTTAGACAAAGGATCAATCAAGGAATGACATGATCTTCAACTTGTCTAACCTCTCAAGCATCCACAAAGGATCAAAAGGACTCCCACTCCAAGGATTAAGCACAAGGATGCTCCCTTCTAGGTGGATCAGGCCTCAAGATTGACAGTGTCACCAAATTAGGGTTTTGGTCGACCAGGGCCTCCAGATGGCAATTTTTCATCTGGGCATGATCCAATGATCCAAAACACAACCTAATGTACTCCATGGAACCTCATGGACCCATTCATCAAGTCAATTTTTCCTCAAGGGTTGCACTCATCAAAAATCAGGAATTAGGGTTTCTTGACCTAATTCACCCCTAAGTTGACTTTTGAGACAAATCATGAACCAAGACCTCAAGAGAGGGTTTTAGGGTCTCTAATGAACTATATTGATCCATTTGGAACAATGGATTAATCCAAGAAGCTTGAGCAACAAGTCTCAATTTCATCTGCACAACAATTAGGGTTTTAAGGAAAAAGTCAACTGTAACTTTGACTTTTGACCAGGACATGCTCCCAAGCCCTAAGACATGATTCAATATGCCCTATGACACCCATGGAACATGTCCATCAAGTTTGATTTAGGTCAAGGACATGATTTCCTGAAGAATTGCACAGTTTGGAATTCATCTGATAAAAAGTCAACTGTGCACAAAAGTCAACTTTGACTTTTTGAGATTTTTCACCAAAATGGTTTTTTAACCCTAAAATGATGTTAATGTATGATTTGAATCATCATTCATCAAGAAAAATCAAGAAAAGCTGGATAACTTGTAAAAGGGGTAACCATAAAAACTTAGAAAATTTTCTAAGTTAAAAATAAAGTGACAAGGGCACCAACTTTGAAGGATCATAACTCCTAAACCACAAAGCCATTTTTTTTTCATCCAAAGATGGATTTGTAGCCCTCATTACCCTCTACAAAAACTTCAACTAGACCTAAGTCCAATTCATTAAGGATTTGGAGTTATGGAGTGATCAAAATGGCTGAAAAGTGAAAATGTCACTTTTTCCAACACTTAGTGAAATTTTCACTAAGTCAGAATCTGCCTTCACTTTTTGCCAAATGTAGGGGGATTTTTCACTTGGATTCAAAAGAGATCAAAACCAAACATGTTCAAACAGTTGTTTTATCATGTAAGTGCTTTCCAAAATGGTCAAGAACATTACCAAATTCAACTTACACCATGAGATATGACATTGGCAAGTTGCCTTGCTGAAATCTGTCAAGGGCAGGGCAGAATTTGCAATTTTGCTCGATTTTCCAAAATCAGCCAAATTTAAATGCTCCTATCCACTTGGACACATCTGAGGATTGAATCTAAAGGGGACAATCACTGAGCCAAGCCTCCAAAGTCCATGGAACAAGAAATAGCATGTTGAACCTAGAATGGCCAAAATAGGGACAAGACTCCAAATTTGGATTGAAGCATTCAATGGAAGCATCAAGGTGGCATGGACTGAGCCATTCTCATCTGAAATCAGTCAAGACTTATCCAAGACCAAGGGAACCAAAGCTCTGTGCCCTAACCTCTAGTCAATGGCTAGAGGAGACTTGGATTTTCATTTGCCAACATTGGCCAAACCTACTTACCAGTTGCCATTCACTATTCCTTGCAAAACAAACTTGCTCTACTATAAATAGAGCTCAATTATGATCAGTTTGAGTACACCAAATCCATCTAACATATGCTTTCCTCAAAATCTCTTTCTCTTGGCAAAAATGCCTTTCTTAGCAAGATAGCTATCGGGTTTTGAGTTTGAGAGCTTTTCCAATCAAACCAATCACTCACACACCTCACATACATCATATAGAAGTGATCCAAACACTCACATAACATCTGGAACACAGATTTCACAAAATCACCAGCTGGTTGCTCAAACTTTCAATCAAGTTGCAGCTGAGGTACCACAAATCGTTCCAGCCATCTTCAATCAAGTCCAGGCATTCAAACACACTCCATAGGGTGTAAGGAAGCTGTTTAGATCATCACCACTCATCTGTAACACCTCCAAATCAAAAATCACATTGCACTTGCTGTCACGGCCTAGAGGTAAGCATACACTTGGTCATCTCTCAATCTATGCATATTTCCTCGCACAATAATTTGGCCATATGTTCATAATCATGCATGGAATGTTTTCCCTCAATTAATTGCATTGTTTGAATCGTGTATCAAAAATTCTAGCCTTAATGCAGAAATTAGGGTTCTTGAGGATTTTTCATGATTTCTTGTTATATGTTTAATTTAAATGAAATTAATGGACATAGACATGATCGTGAGGTTGAGACGAGCATAATGATATGTGGATTGCATGTTATAATCAAGTATTCAGGGAGATTGGATAGAAAATGCAAATCAGCCAAACCCAGAACACACGCGTGTTCTTCAGCTGTTCTTGGCGCCTTTTTTGAATTTTCAAATATTTGAATTTTGTGATTTTTCTTTAATTGATTCAAAAATTAATTTCTCTCTGAGTTTTAATGATTTTGAGTTGATTCTTTTTTTAATAATTCACAAAAATGTTAAAATATTTTATTTTCCAAAAAAATCCCAAAAATATTATTTATTTCATATAATTGATATTTTTGCAAAGAATTAATATTTTAATTGTTTTTGACATTTTAAATATTTTTTCCACATTGATTTTGCAACTTTTAATGCTTTCTAATTATTTTTTAGGTCAATACTTAATTTTTGAAGCATTAATCCAAGATCACAATTTGTTTTCCATATGTTAAACAATTTTGATCATTTTAATTGAATTTTTATTCAATTAAATACATTTTTGAAAACAAATTAGGGTTTTTGGATTAATTCAACCCTCATAAATCATTTTCAAAACACTTTGGGCCTCTAATAGAGTGTAAGACCCAATCCTTTTTTTGACCAAACCATTTTTGGGCCTCAGTGTATTGTATAAGTCCCGATACCGTCAAAAACAAATGGCGCGATCGTCGCCTTTTGAAAAATAACCTTTTGGGCCTCTCCTTGAGCTATAAGACCCATTCAAAACTTTTTGGGCCTCTAATAGAGTGTAAGACCCAATCCTTTATAAATACAACCGATTTTTGGCCTCACTTATTGTATAAGTCCCATTGTATTTCAAAAAGTTCGACGCGATCATCATCCATTGAAAAACAAACACTGGGCCTACCCTCGAGTAGTAAGACCCATTTCTTTTCTTAAAACTCACTTGGGCCTCTAATAGAGTGTAAGACCTAATCCTTTGTAAATACAACCCATTTTGGGCCTCACTTATTGTATAAGTCCCTTTGTATTTCAAAAAGTTCGACGCGATCATCATCCGTTGAAAAACAAACATTGGGCCTACCCTCGAGTAGTAAGACCCATTTCTTTTCTTAAGACTCACTTGGGCCTCGTGAAAGAGTGTAAGACCCATCCCTTTGTACAGAAAACCTTTTTGGGCCTCAGTCACTTATATAAGTCCCTCTGTACAAATTCAAAACAACAGTGCGCTCACTGATAAACCCTTGGGCCTCTCCTTGAGCTGTAAGCCCCAAATCTTTCTTTTTCAAAGCACTTTCTCCTTTGATTTTGAATATACTGTTGTTTTCAATCTATCTTTGTTGAACAACTAACCAAACAGCATGGAAGCTCTACAACCGAGAAAGTGGTTATTGCTTTCATTTACTGCTTTCATATACATATAACTGTATTGTGGGGTTGTTTCACTGTAAGTCTTCTTTTATAAACTCATATCAACTGTGTAATAATAGTATAGATATTTCGAGTTTCCCCGGCAACTACGTATAGAACTAGGTGACGCCGTTTCGTTTGTTCGTAGAAATAGACAACTAGATCCCCAATAGGATCACCAGATACAGTATTCTCTTCGGCTGTCCTCACTAGGAATTGTCAAGAAATTATATTCCCAGAGATGAATGTATTCTCCGTGAATGGCATCTTTGAGTTTCTTCCAAATTCTCGAACTTTCCTGACTTGATCTATTCCTCGTGAATAGCTTGCCTTGAATTTCTCGGGGTTTAGGGACCCATCGGCTTCCTAAAAGCATCGGCCTCCTCTTGGGCATCGTACAAGGACCCACAGGCTTCCTAAAAGCAACCCCGCCTCCTCTTGGGCTTAGTACAAGGACCCTACGGCTTCTTAGAAGTATTCACAACCTCCTCTTAGGCTTCGTATAATGATCTCTTCCTCCGGGAATGATAGCCTCCTCTTGGGCATAGTACAAGGACCTCTCGGCTTCTTAAAAGTTTCCAGCCTCCTCTTGGGCTTCGTACAAATTATCCTGACGACCTCCTAGAGGTATAGGAACAGAACTTAGTCATCTTCATAGAAAAGTCCTTTCATAGAGTCTACTACTGTTTCTCAAAGCATAGTACAAAAGATGACACTCTAGACTTGGACAGTCTAAGACCCTTGAGTCTCCAAGACATTCTCAAGTGACCCCTTCGTTAAATAGGAAGGAAACCCGCAGACTCGGACAGTCTCAATACCCTTTGGATTTCCCGCTTCCTTAAAGAACAGGAATAACCCGGATCCTTGAATCAAATCCATGAGTACAGTGTTGCTCATATAAGAACTGATTTTCTCTTTAAAATCAGTATACTGGACCTGTCACTCAACTGAAACAGTAACCATAGCTTCCCTCTTGGGCTTTGTACAATGATCCTCCCCAGCGGAGTCAAACAACATTTAGCCTCTTTCTCGGGCTTTGTACGAGACACATAAGGGACTCCCTCGTTGAGTCAATCACCCTTTCGCCTCCATCTCGGGCTTTGTACGAGATACAAAAACTCTCTTGTTGAGTCAAATAGCCTCCATCTCGGGCTTTATACGAGATACCAAAAGACTTCATCGTCGAGTCAAAAACCTTTTAGCCTCTCTCTCGGGCTTTGTACGAGACACATATTAGCCTCCTCTTAGGCTTCATATAAGAAAACCACTGGTTGATCCAATCAACCTTTTAGCATCAAAACTGTGCCTCGTTCACAGTACACAAACATCAACAACTCCTTCCCCTTCCATCTAATCGTTGTAAGCGGCAAGCCTCTGGATCATCTACATCCATGCCACTGTCCCTCTTTTAGCATGAGAAATTCCTAAGGAAAGATGGCATTGCTCTACGTTGAGTTAAAGTCTTCTCCTTCCGGTTAAAATCCCCTATAAAGGAAATTATGGCATTGCCGGATTCGCATATCCCGGTTAAAGTAATTCTCCTTTATAACCAGTCACCCAACAGTTGTGACAGACAAACCCCTCTTTAGAAATGACAAATTCTCTCTAAAGTCGACACCTTTTAGCTTCACATCTTGGGCTTTGAACAAGATACAAACCACCTTTCGCTTCACGTCTTGGGCTTTGAACAAGACACCAAAACAACCATTTCCTCCCATAGAATAGGAGGAACTACGAACGCTCTGATTTCCCTGTTTCGGTAAACGGGAATACGTAGGCATAAGATTGAAAGAAAAATCTTAGCGAGCACACTAAACAAAAACCCAAAATCCCATATCTCCATCAATCAAAAGCAGTAATTCAAAACATCAGTCATAACATCCTAATCCTTGTTCCCTGCCAGAAACCATTCTGTCAAATAGCATAAGAAAGGCCCCCCCACATTGATAGCATTCGTAACCTAACAGACCGCTGTTTAATCTCAGTATGCAAAGCAGGGTTAATTGGAGACATCTATTTCCCTTCCTTCATCAGCTTTTATTAGGATAAAAAATGAATCGACCTGTAGTTTAAGCTCAAACCGCAGAGAGCGACCAACGCTTAAGAACCGCGTCCAAAATCGCTCGCTACAGAAAAATGGCGCCCACCGTGGAACTGTTCAAAGTTAGATCTAGGCACGGTCTTCCTTTTCTTCACTTGTGTGAATACCACAGATTGAGGCTTCCGCCGGGGAACCCATTTCTGTCAGGAACTTAGGAGTCATATCTTTAAAAGGTCTAGGATGTTTTAGGACAAATATATATACTGCTTTTCCTAATTGCTATACATGTTTATTTTTCTGCTAATGGGAATGCGGGTGATGCCGTATGTGGAAAGATTGAGTATACACTTAAGATAAGTGATGGCGACGGGGTCGACCATCAACCTCAGTGGAGGCTGACCAACGCAACCCATTCTCTCACCTAGACAATGGGCCGGTTGTTAAGTCTGAGAAGCTGAGGAGGCAAACCCTTTCGTAGTGCGGAAACTATCGGAAATAGTTGTTACGCGATACTACCCTCATTTGAGGCTGGTGATCTATTCTCGGTGAATGGCACTTACTCTAAGATCGCTCTACAACTCGCTGGCGATCCGCTTGTTGTTTTGTTTTCTTGGGAGGAGCTGATGATAATGAGTACAGGTATAAAAATCACCCTAGTATAAACCTTTGGGGATGGATAGAGCCTTGAATTCATGACAACGACCCTTTGACCCCATGTTTTTTCTATGTTTTTGTGTGCTGCATTCATGCATTCATTTAAAAAACATTAAAACATTCAAAAAATCTTCTCTTCTAGTCTCTCTGTTTTTCAAATTAAACTAAGATTGTGATTGCAAATATCAGAGAAAGGGATTGCACTAATGGATTTCGGTAGAAGGAGAACTCATACGTACACCTTCAAGGTTCCAAAGCTAGGGGATTTGAGAAGGTTAGCGAGGATGGTCACTAACCCAAAGGCTTTCAGAGCCAAACACGGAGGCTTGCTACCGCTGTTAAGAGTCCATGTGATTGAGGGAATCATGGATGCGCTCATTCAGTTTTATGATCCAGTTTATCACTGTTTCACATTCCTGGATTACCAGCTAGCACCAACGCTGGAGGAGTATTCTCATCTGATTGATCTACATATCACCGATCGAGCTCCATTTTCTGGACTGGAAGAAATTCCAAAGAATCAGACCATTGCAAGAGCAATTCATTTGGACGAGTCTGAGGTCAGGACTCACATAACCACTAAAGGTGGCATCCAAGGTTTGCCAGTCCAGTTCTTGACAAAGAAAGCCTTGTACTTTGCCAGTATCGGGAACGTGGCTGCTTTTGAAAACATCTTTGTCTTGCTCACCTACGGGTTATTTTTGTTTCCCAACATTAATAATTTCGTCGATATTAACTCCATTGAGGTTTTTCTCATTGGAAATCCTGTGCCGACTTTGCTCGCAGATGTGTATCATTCTGTACACTTGGGAAATTTGTACAGCGGAGGGGAGATCACATGCTGTGTACCTTTGCTTTACAAATGGTTTATCTCTCACTTGCCCAAGTCTGCTGCTTTTTGGGATTGTAAGAGTGCCATACGTTGGTCGCAGAAGATCATGCTCTTACCAACTCTGATATAGATTGGTGCAATAGGATTTATGAGGGAATCAGAATCATTTACCGTTGTGGAAACTTTCCCAACGTACTCCTCATAGGAACTAAAGGAGGAATCAACTACCATCCGGTATTGGTTCGCCGTCAATTTGGATACCCGATGAGGCACATCCCACTGGGTGTTCATCTGGAAGGTCTTTTCTTCAAGGAAGGAGAAAATGACAGAGCGCTAAAGATGGAAATAGTGCACGCTTGGAAACACGTTCATAAGAAAGGACGAGAGTCTCTAGGAAAACCGGACTGTGTCTCGGTGGAGCCTTATCTCCACTGGGTACAAACTAGAGCTCTCAAGTTAAAAATGCCTTATCCTCGTTACGGAATTCTTCCGCCGAGGGAATCTGTCATGTACTTCATGACGGAAACTGAAAAGATTCAGGATAACCAAAGGAATTTGCTCGCTCCTTTCAAAATACAACAATTACTGAAAGATAAGGATGCTCTGATTGAAATTTTGGAGCAACATGATGTGGATAATTAGGATAACCAAAGGAATTTGCTCGCTCCTTTCACTTGGCAAAGGAATGACAACCCGACAACGGCCCAAGAGCCCCGGTCAAAGAAAAGGCAGATACCAGAATCAGCACCCGATTTCTCTTCAGAGAGGACTCGGGACCCATTAGTTTAGGTTTCTGTTTCTGTACTTTGTAATCTACTGTGTTTCCGTTTCTGTAATCCTTTGAATTCAATAAAAAGGGGTTTCCCCACCGTTTGATATTTGCAATCTAATTGTCGAAGTTTATTTTGATTAAACCTTAAACAATTAATATAATCATTGCATTCATCATTCTCACATCGCGTATTCTTCTTACCTACGAATCTCACGTTTGTGTCTCGGTTCTAGAGTCAAACTGTCTCATTCGTATAATACTCGGGCCAATCGTCAGAAAAAGATGGATGATCTTGAGGAAGAAAACAGAGAATTGAAAGAAGAGATCGACGCTCTGAGAGAGGATATGAGAAAGCTTCGTAACGACATGCAAGCCATGGCAGAAGCTCAGCTACAATGAACTGTGATCTCAGAGATCACCTCAACGCCCATAGTGGAGAAGTATGATCCTAGGTATCAGATACCGAAAGATCGTCCTTGGGGCATGCCTGTTAACTATATCCCGGAAGGATATGTTCCGCCGATCACTGAAGATCAGGGAATCACAACAGAAGCCGCTGGGCCTGAAGGTTACAAACTTCGGGAAAGCGAAGATGCCAGGGGCATACTAAAGACTCCTGAAGGTTACAAACTTCGGGAGACGCCAAGACTCACTACCGTAGTTACGGTACCACCCCCTGTGGTGCACACTGTCCCGGAAGGGCAGATTCCACAGACACCTTCTGGTAAGAAGGAAACTATGTTTGACAGAATGGAGGAATTCCAGGAGCAGTTCTTGGAAATGCAGAAAGAACTGCAAGCCATTCGCGGTCAGGATCTATTTGGAAAGGACGCCGCAGACCTCTGCTTGGTCCCCAATGTGAAAGTTCCGCACAAATTTCAAGTGCCCGGCTTTGAAAAATACAAGGGTAACTCTTGCCCTCAGAGCCATCTGGTGATGTACGCTCGGCGAATGTCAGCTCAGACGGAGAATCAGGACTTGCTGATTCACTACTTTCAGGATAGTTTAACCGGTGCTGCACTCAAATGGTACATGGGTTTAAACCGTGCTACGATCAGTACATTCAGAGATCTTGGTACTGCCTTCGTCCAACAATACAAATACAATATGGACATGGCACCCGAAAGAGATCAACTCAGATCGATGTCGCAAAAGGACAAGGAAACCTTTAAGGAGTATGCTCAAAGGTGGCGTGAAATTGCCGCTCAAATTTATCCAACTCTGGAGGAAAAAGAGATGACAAAGATCTTCTTAAAGACCTTAAGCTCATTTTACTATGACCGAATGGTTGCCAGTGCACCCAGTGATTTCACCGAGATGGTGGGCATGGGCGTACGTCTTGAGGAAGCCGTCCGAGAAGGACGTTTGGTAAAAGACACTGGATCGACGAGCGGTACTAAAAAATACGGTAGTACTCTCCCTAAGAAAAAAGAGCAGGATATTGGGAATATCTCTCTCGGAAAGCAAAGGCGACGTTATCAACCGGTAGCAGCTGTGACTCCTGCTATCAACCCTGCGTCTATTCCTACGTATCAACCTCAGGTTGCGCAGAACCAACCTGATCAGCAAAGGACACAACAGCCTCTTCAGCAGGCTCGTCCTCCAGATAACAACAACCGTACAACACGGCCACCAGGATTTGATCCTATACCCATGTTGTACGCAGAATTATTTCCGTTACTACTGGCTAAGGGGCACATCCAGACTAAGTCTCCTCTTACAGTACCAGAAAATCCGCCTTTTTGGTTTAAGGTGGATCAGACTTGCCCTTACCATCAAGGAGGTCCAGGGCATAACATAGATACTTGTCTCAATTTCAAGTCCGACGTGCAAAAACTTGTTAGGAGTGGGGTCTTATCCTTCAAGGATGCAAATCCTAATGTTCTCACGAACCCACTGCCTCAACATGAGAAGGCTGCAGTCAATTTGATAGAAGGAGAGACTAACGATGTCTATCAAATTCACGATGTACTCTTGTTGAAAACCAATCTGGTCAAGATGCATTATAGACAGAGTGGATATGGCCATGTGTCACCTCATAACTATCATCAACATGATATCTGCTCTAAAGATAACCAAGGATGTTCGGTAGTGCAATAAGCTCTACAGGAATAGATGGATCTCGGATGGATCCAAGAGCACCGAGTTCGTGGAGTTAACATGGTTTACACGAATTCTAACGTCATTCAGAACCACGACATCCGTGTGATGAATGTCAACTTGGTGGCGATGCACTCAAGAAAAAGCCAGTATCATAATCTGCCGCGGCACGATTACAGTTCCTGTCTGACTTGCTCGATAAACAAACAGGGATGCTCTTTCATACAAGAGGCCCTCCAGCGTAAGATGGATCTTGGATGGATCCAAGACTACCATGATAGGAACCCTTATCAGATCAACATGGTTTAGATCTTCGATATTCGCGTGATGAATACCAACCTGGTAGAGTTACATGCTGAGCAGGTCCGGCTCGGATTCTTAATATCACATGACTATCAAAGCCGTAAAGCGGGTTGCAAAAACGATCGAGGTTGTACCCTTGTCCAGGAGGCACTTCAACACTTGTTAAATCACTGGTGGATGCCAATTTATATGGATGAAGATACTCAACAAATTAGTAACAGTAACAGGCATCCTACTCGGCGTCAAAGTCAGGATGTCCGATCAGTGGAAGCTAACCTAGTAAGGTTACATTGTATTCAAAGTGGGCGTGGCCAGATGCCACCACACAACTATGACAGTTGTAGCGTCTGTTCGGAAAGTAACCAAGGGTGTTATCTTGTGAGAGCAGCTCTTCAGGGTCAGGTCGATCGTGGAGAAATTCGTCCATATCTGGGTTCTGAACCCATCAACTGGATGCCGAACTACCTTGTCGAGCAAGTTGAGGATGTTGTCACAATCTCTGGTCATCACATGACCAGGGATGTTTTTGCCATTATCCCTCTACTTGACAAACCTAAAATTCCCAACCGGGAACGAATCAAGATTACTTATAATGGTCAGAAAAATCTGAAGGTTCCCATAGTCATCTATCTACCGGGACCACTACCGTATGAATCAGCTAAGGTTATCCCTTACAAATACGGTGCAATGATAATTGAAAATGGAAAGGAAATTCCATTACCCTCCGTCGTGAATATTGCAGACATCAGTCGTGTAACACGGAGTGGTAGAATCTTCAACCGAGGGGTTGGGGAACTTAACAAGGAAAAGGAACTTCAGACGGAAACTCCTGATCCACCAGTCGGTCAATCCAGTTATCCCGACCTTTCGAGAAATAATGATGAGATGCTGAAGCTTATCCAAAGGAGTGAATACAACATTGTTGATCAACTGTTACAGACTCCTTCAAAGATCTCGGTATTATCATTGTTACTCAGTTCAGAAGCCCACAGGGAGGCTCTACAGAAAGTCTTGGAGCAAGCCTTTGTGGAACAGGATGTAACAATCAGACAGTTCGATAGTATTGTCTCTAACATCACTTCCTGCAATAATTTGGGATTTAGTGATGAGGAATTACCCGAAGAGGGTCGCCGTCATAGTATGGCGCTCAATATCACAGTTAACTGCCAGGAAGATGCTTTAGCCAGCGTACTGGTAGACACAGGGTCAGCCCTGAATGTTATGCCGAAGTCCACTTTGATGCAATTATCATTCAAGGGCCCTCCGATGAGGATCAGCGAGGTCATCGTCAAAGCGTTCGGCGGATCCAGAAAAACAGTTATCGGCGAAGTTGATCTTCCCATAACTATCGGTCCTCACACTTTCCAAGTCACTTTCCAGGTCATGGACATCCGGGCAACGTACAGTTGTTTATTAGGAAGACCTTGGATACATCAGGCTGGAGCGGTCACTTCGACCCTCCACCAAAAGCTAAAGTTCGTCAAGAACGATCAACTTGTCACAGTCTGTGGAGAACAAGCCTTGCTTGTAAGCAACTTGTCATCATCTACTGGAATAGAACCCAAGGAGGTTATTGGAACGCAGTTCCAAGCACTGTCAATGAGCGAGAACAATCAGTTCAGAGGAGGAACTTCCATTTCTTCATACAACGATGCTATCAAAGCGGTCGAGAGTACCGATACAACAGGATGGGGACAACTTGTCATTCCCACTGACAATAAAACAAAGAAGGGTCTTGGTTTTTCTGCAACCTGTACTCAGACAGCTGCCAGCGATGAAAGTCTTCATCCCCTTCAAAATTTCTTCCACAGTGGAGGTTTCCTTCACCCAGTGTCTCAAGCAGTACATGCTATCAATGAGGAAGGTCCCTCTGACACAGATGAAGAATGGAAATACTATCTTAATGAGGATGGTTATATGTCTCAGGAAGAGGTACCTATGCCTTTTTTCTTTCCCACAGAAAGTCTGAGATTTATACCACGGTCAGACGTCGAAATGATCTATGGAGATTGTGATCCGGAAGGATGTCGTGCTCCGCCAAATTCATTAGAGGAAGACACTCTGATGAAGGACAACTTTGACCAAAATTACTATGGCCCGATGGATTGTCTGCCAATGTGGTAGCCTTACCCAGGAGACTTGGGGCCAGAAAGTCAGCCGAACAATGAAAATCAGCTGACCGTCATTGAACAGAATACTTGTGTCCCCACCATGTCATGGGATCAACACTCAGGTCATTTAGAAACTACTCAACACGACGATGAATTTACAACGTTTGCAGGACTTGAATTCATCAACTATGCTTTTCCCGAGGTCAACGTCATCGAGAGAGATGACTCCTCCAGTTCGAAAGAAGTGTGGGACACCTTGGGACAACCGAGTGGAAAGTACGACTATATGGTCAGGTACACCGCTCTCGAAAGCTCTCGTATCTGGCTCGAAGATATCCAGCCTACTAGATGGGGAGGTACAACTAAGAGCACAAATGTTATGCAAAATGCAACAGAGGAATTCTCCTACGACGATTCTGCCTGGGAGACAGATTCCAATGATCCTGCTCCACCAGAAATCAGCGTTATTTCTGAAGACAAATCAAGGAAGGTGCCAGACTTTGTGATTCACCGAGGAGTTCGTCGCCAATGGGTTGTCGTCGATGTTCCGAAGATTGTTTATAAGTCAAAGTAATTGTCGTCTTTAACCTTTCACCCTGCCCAGGTGGAACGGATGTTTTGATAGGGCTCGCTTTTTGTAAATATCCCTCTTCGCTTCGCCCAAAGTGACAGAGTTTTGTTTTATAGGGCTGCAGTTTCAAGAATCGACTTGTTCATTAATAAAATAACGTCGTTCTGTAATTTCCGCATTAATTGCTGTTTTCTCTTTTCGTTTTTCAGAAAATGGTAATCCTAAAAAAAATAATTCAATAATAAAAACAAGCAGTAAAAAAATATACACTGCACACACTTGCATTTTCCTCTATCTCTTCTAAACACGAATCATCACGTCATGCAGATTGCTTGTTTTAAACCCAGTTGAAACATACGATCCGATGCCTTCTCCCAACTTTGAGTTCCCGGTATTCGAGGCTGAAGAAGAAGATGACAACGAAATTCCAGAAGAGATCTCCCGACTACTCAGACAAGAGGAAAGGCCCATTGAACCTCACAAAGAACCGTTGGAAACGGTAAACTTGGGTTCAGGAAAAGAGAGAAAAGAAATCAGGATTGGGGCACTGCTCAGTCCAACTGCCAGAGAGAGTTTGATAAAGCTTCTCAGAGGATTTCCCGATGTATTTGCTTGGTCCTATCAGAATATGCCAGGGTTGGATACCAGCATCGTGGAACATCATTTACCGTTGAGATCAGAATGTCCGCCAGTAAAGCAAAGGTTGAGACGGACTCACCCGGACATGGCCATCAAAATCAAAGAGGAGGTATAGAAACAGATCGACGCGAGTTTCCTCGCTACGTCTGAATATCCTCAATGGTTAGCCAATATTGTACCCGTTCCCAAAAAGGACGGAAAGGTCAGAATGTGTGTCGACTACAGGGATCTAAACAAGGCTAGTCCAAAGGACGACTTTCCTTTACCACACATTGACATGCTGGTGGATGGTACAACAAAATTCAAAGTCTTCTCCTTCATGGATGGATTCTCGGGCTATAACCAGATCAAAATGGCACCGAAAGACATGGAGAAAACTTCGTTCATTACACCATGGGGCACCTTTTGTTACAAGGTAATGCCGTTCGGTTTGAAGAACGCCGGGGCAACCTATCAAAGGGCCATGACTACTCTGTTTCATGACATGATACATAAAGAAATCGAGGTATATGTCGATGATATGATTGCAAAATCAAAAATAGAGAGTGAGCACGTTGAACATCTGTCAAAATTGTTTGAACGTCTAAGAAAATTCAAGCTCCGCTTGAATCCGAACAAGTGCACCTTCGGTGTCCGTTCAGGGAAACTATTAGGGTTCATCGTCAGTCAGAAAGGAATTGAGGTTGATCCTGACAAGGTCAAGGCCATTCAAGAAATGCCTTCTACGAAAACTGAAAAACAAGTCAGAGGATTCCTGGGATGTTTGAACTACATCTCCAGATTCATATTCCTTATGACTGCCACGTGTGCGCCGATTTTCAAATTACTGAAAAAGAACCAGGATTGCGTTTGGTCAGAAGATTACCAATCTGCCTTCGACAGTATTAAGGAATACCTGTTGAATCCGCCGATTCTATCACCTCCAGTGGCAGGAAGACCACTGATCATTTACCTCATAGTCCTAGAGGACTCAATGGGATGTGTACTTGGCCAACAAGACGAAACCAAAAGGAAAGAGTCTATCATCTACTATCTAAGCAAGAAATTCACCGACTGCGAAACTCGGTACACGATGCTTGAGAAAACTTGTTGCGCTTTGGCTTGGGCAGCCAAACGTCTTCGCCAATACATGATTCGTCATACTACTTGGTTGGTCTCCGAAATGGATCCAATCAAGTACGTTTTCGAAAAACCTGCTCTCACGGGAAGAATTGCCCGTTGGCAGATGTTGTTATCAGAATATGACATAGAGTACCACGCTCAGAAAGCCGTTAAGGGAAGTATTTTAGTCGATCATTTGGCTCATAAATCGATTGACGATCAAGAATCAATCGGGTTTGACTTCCCAGACGAAGATGTCATGTATCTAAAAATGAAAGATTGCGATGAACCGTTACCCAGTGAAGGGCCAGAACCAGGTTACCAATGGGGACTTATCTTTGACGGAGCAGTTAATCATTACGAAAACAAAATTGGGGCAATCATTGTTACCCCTCAGGGTACCCACATTCCTTTCACTGCTAGACTTACGTTCAAGTGTACGAACAACGAGGCCGAATACGAAGCTTGTATTATGGGTCTCGAAGAAGCGATTGATTTAAGGATCAAAAACTTGGACGTATACGACAACTCAGCCTTGGTTATCAATCAGATAAAAGGAGATTGGAACACATACCAATCAGGACTGATTCCTTACAAAGATTATGCAAGAAGGTTGTTACCTTTCTTCAACAGAGTTGAGTTTCATCATATCCCTCGTGAGGAGAATCACATGGCTGATGCATTCGCCACTCTCTCTTTCATGATTAGTGTAGGTCGATGGAATGACATACCTAAGATCGACATAATGCGCCTTGAAAGGCCCGCTTACATCTTCATGATTGAAGCAGTCATAGACGACAGACCTTGGTATCACGATATCAAATGCTTCCTTCAGAAACAAGAGTACCCATCTGGGGCACTCAGAAAAGACAGGAAAACCCTCAGAAGATTGGCTGGAAACTTCTTCCTGAGCGGGGACACTCTCTATAAGAGAAATTTTGACATGGTCTTGCTCCGATGCGTGGACAGACCAGAAACAGACATG
The DNA here is from genome assembly GCA_022829125.1 of Lathyrus tuberosus. Lineage (NCBI taxonomy): Eukaryota > Viridiplantae > Streptophyta > Magnoliopsida > Fabales > Fabaceae > Lathyrus > Lathyrus tuberosus. The sequence goes on from JALAZF010000116.1 coordinate 14,309,415, forward strand.
CTTATGAAAGAAATTCATGAAGGATCCTTTGGCACTCATGCCAACGGACACACAATGGCGAGAAAAATTCTAAGAGCAGGGTACTATTGGTTGACAATGGAATCCGACTGCTACAAGTACATGAGGAGGTGTCACAAGTGTCAGATATACTCCGACAAAATTCATGTACCACCATCACATCTCAAAGTTCTTTCTTCCCCATGGCCATTTTCCATATGGGGAATCGACATGATCGGCATGATTGAACCTAAGGCTTCAAACGGACATCGGTTCATCCTAGTAGCCATCGACTATTTCACCAAGTGGGTCGAAGCAGCGTCATTCTCCAATGTAACCCGGCAAGTGGTGGTCCGATTTATCAAAAACAATATCATCTGCCGTTATGGTGTTCCAAGCGAGATCATTACTGATAATGGATCTAACTTGAACAACAAGATGATGAGAGAGTTGTGTGCAGAGTTCAAAATCGAACACCATAATTCGTCTCCCTACCGACCCAAGATGAACGGAGCGGTAGAAGCGGCCAATAAGAACATCAAGAAGATCGTTCAAAAGATGGTTGTAACCTATAAAGACTGGCACGAGATGCTACCCTTTGCTCTTCACGGTTATCGCACATTTGTCCGCACTTCAACAGGGGCAACCCCTTTCTCTCTAGTGTATGGCATGGAAGCAGTGCTCCCCATAGAAGTAGAGATCCCGTCAATCCGAGTATTGATGGAAGATAAGCTCACCGAAGCTGAATGGTGTCAAAGCCGACACGACGAACTGAATCTGATCGAAGAAAAGTAAATCACGGCACTATGCCATGGTCAGTTGTATCAACAGAGAATGAAGAGGACGTTCGACAAAAAGGTCCGACCTCGTGTCTTCAGGAAAGGAGACCTCGTGCTCAAGAAGATACAATCATTTCTCACTGATTTGTGAGGCAAATGGACTCCGAATTATGATGGCCCCTATGTGGTCACGAAAGCTTTCTCAGGCGGCGCCTTGAGACTTGCAACCATGGATGGAGAGGAATTTACCTACCCCACGAATGTTGATGTAGTCAAGAAATACTTCGCCTAAACTAAAAAAAACATCTCGGTGGATTGAAAACCCGAAAGGGCGGTCCAGGAAAAAGTTAGAGACATGAAAAAAATCATCCCGGTGGATTGGAAACATCAAAGTACAATCCAGGAAAAAATTAGGGATAATGGCAAGTAACTATGTTCAACAGAGGCGAATCCCTCAGCAGCAGCAGTTACATCATCTTTCAGAAAACTCCAGTCAAGGTCATCTTCGACAGAAGCTCAGGATGCCCCGAATTCAAAGTTGGTAGAAGGATAGTGGTCGTTATGTTTCAATGTAGCCCTTTTCCCTGTAAATTACCATTTTCTAACTTTGTAAATACTCTTTGGATTCACGCGTTTGGCTGATCTCCATCTTATCAATAAAATTTGAGCCCTTGTGCTTTTGTTTGTAATTCTTACTTGTTTTAGCTTTACAGAACGATGTTGTTAACATGATTAACGATTCTTGAAATAAAACAAAAATGAATTTACTTGTTAAACTTTTTCTGCTTTAAAAATAAAGACGGAAATTTCTTTTGACTGTTGAACATCAAAAGAACATCGGCCGCTTCTCCAGAAGTAATCAAGCTTCAAAGTGCAGAATCAAAGTACTCCTTCTAAGCCAGTGCGCCTGAATAAAGGATCAGTTATTCCAGATACGGATACTCCGTCTGACACGCCTCGGCCGAGTTCTTACCTCCTAAGCCCGATCAACGGTAGCTCCCAACAGGGACTGTCTCTCCTAAGCAAGGTGGAATTGCTATCTTGAACCAGTGATATTTCTATACGCCCCGCGATGGCCGAGTATCCAGTCGTGTTCACCCGTCAGTTTGTATGTTGCATCAGTTTTGTCAGCATATACATACATGCTTCATGCATTATTTGATTTGCATTCACATTTCATATTGCATCACTATCACTCTAGTCGGTCTTGTCCCCTAGTGATAAAAGTCCTCTCAATCGAGTTGTCGAGTTCTTTCCTCGTCTGGAAGTGTTACGTCTGAACATTCTCTCTCCTCCAGTTTATTTCTGGAATGAAGTTGGCTCCTCGACCACTTTGATAACTTGAACCTCTGAAAGACCAGAGAACCTTCAACCGATGTCACTCTTCTCCATTGAAGATGATATCCTTGCTTTCCCGGATTAAGGAAAATCCATAGAGAAAGCCTCGTAATCAGAGATTCGGCAGCATGCCAGTTTCGCTCCGAAAGAACCGCTGATGAAAAGGTCATCGACACCTCAAAATTAGAGCCCATCATATGGCATTTCTCTGGGAAGATCCTGAGAAAAGTATGATGTAAGACCCCAAGCGGAAGAAGTCTCTCAAGACACTCATTTTCCCCAAATAGAGTCGACAAATGGCGTCTCCAACAGAGAAGTTTGTGTACCTCTACAATTCAGACGACTGGGTTCTCCGGCGAGTCTGACATCAAAACTTTTTCCATCAAATGGCATCTCCCCAGGAAAATTCGGCGAGAAGTTTGAGAGAAATCCACAACAAATAGCGTTCCTTGTCAGTAAAGTTTATTGACAAAAGAAACTGAGACCAGTTCCTTGGTAGGAAACCAGGACCGAGGGGAAGTTTAAATCAGAAACTAAGACCAGTTCCACGGTAGGAAACCAGGATCGAGGGGAAGTTTGTTTCCGCAACTGAGACCAGTTCCTTGGTAGGAAACCAAGAACGAGGGGAAGTTGACAAAAGAAAACTAAGATCAGTTCCTTGGTTGAAGACCAGGATCGAGGGGAAGTTTGCCTTTTCTAAGCATCATTGCTTAGCAAAAGAAGATGAATGCGCAAGCTGCCATTCATAGCCATCAAAATTTCGGGTATTCCGATATTTAATCCTCTTGCACCCCGAATGCCCGAATACCTTCGTCATTCACACATTCGGGTCCAAGAAGATTAAATAGGGGCATCTGTCATACCCCAAATTTTGACCACTAAGATTTCCCATCATTGTGAAAATCATCATCATAATATGGAAGAACCATCATACTTCATCAGTCTCCCCAAAGATGGGTGAGCATTCACTACAATCAAAACTAGGGTTTCAAGCCCTCTCTGAGAGCTTAGACAAAGGATCAATCAAGGAATGACATGATCTTCAACTTGTCTAACCTCTCAAGCATCCACAAAGGATCAAAAGGACTCCCACTCCAAGGATTAAGCACAAGGATGCTCCCTTCTAGGTGGATCAGGCCTCAAGATTGACAGTGTCACCAAATTAGGGTTTTGGTCGACCAGGGCCTCCAGATGGAAATTTTTCATCTGGGCATGAGCCAATGATCCAAAACACAACCTAATGTACTCCATGGAACCTCATGGACCCATTCATCAAGTCAATTTTGCCTCAAGGGTTGCACTCATAAAAAATCAGGAATTAGGGTTTCTTGACCTAATTCACCCCTAAGTTGACTTTTGGGACAAATCATGAACCAAGACCTCAAGAGAGGGTTTGAGGGTCTCTAATGAACTATATTGATCCATTTGGAACAATGGATTAATCCAAGAAGCTTGAGCAACAAGTCTCAATTTCATCTGTACAACAATTAGGGTTTTAAGGAAAAAGTCAACTGTAACTTTGACTTTTGACCAGGACATGCTCCCAAGCCCTAAGACATGATTCAATATGCCCTATGACACCCATGGAACATGTCCATCAAGTTTGATTTAGGTCAAGGACATGATTTCCTGAAGAATTGCACAGTTTGGAATTCATCTGATAAAAAGTCAACTGTGCACAAAAGTCAACTTTGACTTTTTGAGATTTTTCACCAAAATGGTTTTTTAACCCTAAAATGATGTTAATGTATGATTTGAATCATCATTCATCAAGAAAAATCAAGAAAAGTTGGATAACTTGTAAAAGGGGTAACCATAAAAACTTAGAAAATTTTCTAAGTTAAAAATAAAGTGACAAGGGCACCAACTTTGAAGGATCATAACTCCTAAACCACAAAGCCATTTTTTTTCATCCAAAGATGGATTTGTAGCCCTCATTACCCTCTACAAAAACTTCAACTAGACCTAAGTCCAATTCATTAAGGATTTGGAGTTATGGAGTGATCAAAATGGCTGAAAAGTGAAAATGTCACTTTTTCCAACACTTAGTGAAATTTTCACTAAGTCAGAATCTGCCTTCACTTTTTGCCAAATGTAGGGGGATTTTTCACTTGGATTCAAAATAGATCAAAACCAAACATGTTCAAACAGTTGTGTATCATGTAAGGGCTTTCCAAAATGGTCAAGAACATTACCAAATTCAACTTACACCATGAGATATGACATTGACAAGTTGCCTTGCTGAAATCTGTCAAGGGCAGGGCAGAATTTGCAATTTTGCTCGATTTGCCAAAATCAGCCAAATTCAAATGCTTCTATCCACTTGGACACATCTGAGGATTGAATCTAAAGGGGACAATCACTGAGCCAAGCCTCCAAAGTCCATGGAACAAGAAATAGCATGTTGAACCTAGAATGGCCAAAATAGGGACAAGACTCCAAATTTGGATTGAAGCATTCAATGGAAGCATCAAGGTGGCATGGACTGAGCCATTCTCATCTGAAATCAGTCAAGACTTATCCAAGACCAAGGGAACCAAAGTTCTGTGCCCTAACCTCTAGTCAATGGCTAGAGGAGACTTGGATTTTCATTTGCCAACATTGGCCAAACCTACTTACCAGTTGCCATTCACTATTCCTTACAAAAAAAACTTGCTTTACTATAAATAGAGCTCAATTGTGATCAGTTTGAGTACACCAAAGCCATCTAACAGGTGCTTTCCTCAAAATCTCTTTCTCTTGGCAAAAATGCCTTTCTTAGCAAGGTAGCTATCGGGTTTTGAGTTTGAGAGCTTTTCCAATCAAACCAATCACTCACACACCTCACATAAATCATATAGAAGTGATCCAAACACTCACATAACATCTGGAACACAGATTTCACAAAATCACCAGCTGGTTGCTCAAACTTTCAATCAAGTTGCAGCTGAGGTACCACAAATCGTTCCAGCCATCTTCAATCAAGTCCAGGCATTCAAACACACTCCATAGGGTGTAAGGAAGCTGTTCAGATCATCACCACTCATCTGTAACACCTCCAAATCAAAAATCACATTGCACTTGCTGTCACGGCCTAGAGGTAAGCATACACTTGGTCATCTCTCAATCTATGCATATTTCCTCGCACAATAATTTGGCCATATGTTCATAATCATGCATGGAATGTTTTCCCTCAATTAATTGCATTGTTTGAATCGTGTATCAAAAATTCTAGCCTTCATGCAGAAATTAGGGTTCTTGAGGATTTTTCATGATTTCTTGTTATATGTTTAATTTAAATGAAATTAATGGACATAGACATGATCGTGAGGTTGAGACGAGCATAATGATATGTGGATTGCATGTTATAATCAAGTATTCAGGGAGATTTGATAGAAAATGCAAATCAACCAAACCCAGAACACGCGCGTGTTCTTCAGCTGTTCTTGGCGCCTTTTTTGAATTTTCAAATATTTGAATTTTGTGATTTTTCTTTAATTGATTCAAAAATTAATTTCTCTCTGAGTTTTAATGATTTTGAGTTGATTCTTTTTTTAATAATTCACAAAAATGTTAAAATATTTTATTTTCCAAAAAAATCCCAAAAATATTATTTATTTCATATAATTGATATTTTTGCAAAGAATTAATATTTTAATTGTTTTTGACATTTTAAATATTTTTTCCACATTGATTTTGCAACTTTTAATGCTTTCTAATTATTTTTTAGGTCAATACTTAATTTTTGAAGCATTAATCCAAGATCACAATTTGTTTTCCATATGTTAAATAATTTTGATCATTTTAATTGAATTTTTATTCAATTAAATACATTTTTGAAAACAAATTAGGGTTTTTGGATTAATTCAACCCTCATAAATCATTTTCAAAACACTTTGGGCCTCTAATAGAGTGTAAGACCCAATCCTTTTTTTGACCAAACCATTTTTGGGCCTCAGTGTATTGTATAAGTCCCAATACCGTCAAAAACAAATGGCGCGATCGTCGCCTTTTGAAAAATAACCCATTCAAAACTTTTTGGGCCTCTAATAGAGTGTAAGACCCAATCCTTTGTAAATAAAACCCATTTTGGGTCTCACTTATTGTATAAGTCCCGTTGTATTTCAAAAAGTTCGACGCGATCATCATCCATTGAAAAACAAATACTGGGCCTACCCTCGAGTAGTAAGACCCATTTCTTTTCTTAAAACTCACTTGGGCCTCTAATAAAGTGTAAGACCCAATCCTTTGTAAATACAACCCATTTTGGGCCTCACTTATTGTATAAGTCCCGTTGTATTTCAAAAAGTTCGACGCGATCATCATCTGTTGAAAAACAAACACTGGGCCTACCCTCGAGTAGTAAGACCCATTTCTTTTCTTAAAACTCACTTGGGCCTCGTGAAAGAGTGTAAGACCCATCCCTTTGTACAGAAAACCTTTTTGGGCCTCAGTCACTTATATAAGTCCCTCTGTACAAATTCAAAACAACAGTTCGCTCACTGATAAACCCTTGGGCCTCTCCTTAAGCTGTAAGCCCCAAATCTTTCTTTTTCAAAGCACTTTCTCCTTTGATTTTGAATATACTGTTGTTTTCAATCTATCTTTGTTGAACAACTAACCAAACAGCATGGAAGCTCTACAACCGAGTAAGTGGTTATTGCTTTCATTTACTGCTTTCATATACATATAACTGTATTGTGGGGCTGTTTCACTGTAAGTCTTCTTTCATAAACTCATATCAACTGTTTAATAATAGTATAGCTATTTCGAGTTTCCCCGACAACTACGTCTAGAACTAGGTGACGCCGTTTTGTTTGTTCGTAGAAATAGACAACTAGATCCCCAATAGAATCACCAGATACAGTCTTCTCTTCGGCTGTCCTCATTAGGAATTGTCAAGAAATTCTATTCCCAGAGATGAATGTATTCTCCGTGAATGGCATCTTTGAGTTTCTTCCAAATTCTCGAACTTTCCTGACTTGATCTATTCCTCGTGAATAGCTTGCCTTGAATTTCTCGGGGTTTGGGGACCCATCGGCTTCCTAAAAGCATCGGCCTCCTCTTGGGCATCGTACAAGGACCCACGGGCTTCCTAAAAGCAACCCCGCCTCCTCTTGGGCTTAGTACAAGGACCCTACGGCTTCTTAGAAGTATTCACAACCTCCTCTTAGGCTTCGTATAATGATCTCTTCCTCCGGGAATGATAGCCTCCTCTTGGGCATAGTACAAGGACCTCTCGGCTTCTTAAAAGTTTCCAGCCTCCTCTTGGGCTTCGTACAAATTGTCCCGACAACCTCCTAGAGGTATAGGAACAGAACTTAGTCATCTTCATAGAAAAGTCCTTTCATAGAGTCTACTACTGTTTCTCAAAGCATAGTACAAAAGATGACACTCTAGACTTGGACAGTCTAAGACCCTTGAGTCTCCAAGACATTCTCAAGTGACCCATTCGTTAAATAGGAAGGAAACCCGCAGACTCGGACAGTCTCAATACCCTTTGGATTTCCCGCTTCCTTAAATAACAGGAATAACCCGGATCCTTAAATCAAATCCATGAGTACAGTGTTGCTCATATAAGAACTGATTTTCTCTTTAAAATCAGTATACTGGACCTGTCACTCAACTGAAACAGTAACCATAGCCTCCCTCTTGGGCTTTGTACAATGATCCTCCCCAGCGGAGTCAAACAACGTTTAGCCTCTTTCTCGGGCTTTGTACGAGACACATAAGGGACTCCCTCGTTGAGTCAATCACCCTTTCGCCTCCATCTCGGGCTTTGTACGAGATACAAAAACTCTCTTGTTGAGTCAAATAGCCTCCATCTCGGGCTTTATACGAGATACCAAAAGACTTCATCGTCGAGTCAAAAACCTTTTAGCCTCTCTCTCGGGCTTTGTACGAGACACATATTAGCCTCCTCTTAGGCTTCATATAAGAAAGCCACTGGTTGATCCAATCAACCTTTTAGCATCAAAACTGTGCCTCGTTCACAGTACACAAACATCAACAACTCCTTCCCCTTCCATCTAATCGTTGTAAGCGGCAAGCCTCTGGATCATCTACATCCATGCCACTGTCCCCCTTTTAGAATGAGAAATTCCTAAGGAAAGATGGCATTGCTCTACGTTGAGTTAAAGTCTTCTCCTTCAGGTTAAAATCCCCTATAAAGGAAATTATGGCATTGCCGGATTCGCATATCCCGGTTAAAGTAATTCTCCTTTATAACTAGTCACCCAATAGTTGTGACAGACAAACCCCTCTTTAGAAATGACAAATTCTCTCTAAAGTCGACACCTTTTAGCTTCACATCTTGGGCTTTGAACAAGATATAAACCACCTTTCGCTTCACGTCTTGGGCTTTGAACAAGACACCAAAACAACCATTTCCTCCCATAGAATAGGAGGAACTACGAACGCTCTGATTTCCCTGTTTCGGTAAACGGGAATATGTAGGCATAAGATTGAAAGAAAAATCTTAGCGAGCACACTAAACAAAAACCCAAAATCCCATATCTCCATCAATCAAAAGCAGTAATTCAAAACATCAGTCCTAACATCCTAATCCTTGTTCCCCGCCAGAAACCATTCTGTCAAATAGCATAAGAAAGGCCCCCCCACATTGATAGCATTCGTAACCTAACAGACCGCTGTTTAATCTCAGTATGCAAAGCAGGGTTAATTAGAGACATCTATTTCCCTTCCTTCATCAGCTTTAATAGGATAAAAAATGAATCGACCTGTAGTTTAAGCTCAAACCGCAGAGAGCGACCAGCGCTTAAGAACCGCGTCCAAAATCGCTCGCTACAGCGCCCTTCCTCTATTTCTGCAGATTTGCGTTTTCTATCCAATCTTACTGAATACTTGATGATATCATGCAATCTACATATCAATATACTCGTTTTAACCTCACGATCATGTCTATGGTCTTTAATTTCATTTATTTTAAACATGGAATAAGAAATCAAAGAGAAACCTCAAGAACCCTAAAATTTGCATGAAGGTTCAGAAATTCCATACACGATTCAAACAATACAATTTATTGAGGGAAAACACTCCATGCATGATTATGAACATATGGCCAAATTATTGTGCAGCAAAAAATGCATGAATCAAAGAGTTAGAAGAGCTCATGCTTACCTCTTGCAGCTGGTGATCGTGTTTTGTGTTAGAGGTGTTACAGCTTGGTTCCAAGGTTATGGACAGCTTCCCTAGGTACTATGGAGTGTGTCTGGATGCTTGGAGTGGATTGAAATGATCTGGAACTTGAGATGTTACCCCAACTGCAAATCTGTCAAAGGCTTGAGCAGTTGGCTAGTGATTTTGAGATTTTGGTGTTCCAGATGTTATGTGAGTGTTTGGATCACTTCTATATGATGTTTATGAGGTGTGTGTGTGATTGGTTTGATTGGAATAGCTCCCAAACTCAAAACCCGATAGTGACTTGCCTTAGAAGGCAATTTTGGAGTGAAAGAAGAGATTTTGAGGAAAGCATCTGTTAGATGGCTTTGGTGTACTCAAACTGATCATAAATGAGCTTTATTTATAGTAGAGCAAGTTTGTTTTGGGAGCAATAGTGAATGGAAACTGCTGCATAGGTTTGGCCAATGTTGATCAATGAGAATCCAAGTCTGCTCTAGCCATTGACTAGAGGTTAGGGCACAGGCTGCTGGTTCCCTTGGTCTTGGATAAGTCTTGACTGAATTCAGTTAGAAATGGCTCAGTCCATGCCACCTTGGTGTATACATTGAATGCTCCAATCCAAAATTGGAGTCTTGTCCCTCTTTTAGGGATTTCTAGGTTTGGCATGCTATTTTTGGTTCCAAAGACTTGGGAGGCTTGGGATCAGAGTTGGTTCCACCTTGGTCCCCCCTTGAGGTGTTCAGATGGATAGAGTTGCTTTCCCTTTGCAAAATTTGAGCAAATCGAGCAAAAATCCAAAATCTGCCTTGCCATGACAGTTTGCAGCAAGGCATATTGGCATTGTCATATCTCATGGCTCAAGTGGACTTTGATGGAGTTCTTGGCCATTTTGGAAAGCCCTCATATGATACAACAGCTGTTTGATCATAATTGGTTTTGATACTTTTTGGATCCAAGTGAAAAATTCCCCTACATTTGAAAAAAAGTAAGACAGATTCTGACTTAGTGAAAATTTCACTAAGAGTTGGAAAAAAGTGACATTTTCACTTTTTGTGATTTTGATCATTCCATAACTCAAAATCCATGGGGAATTGGAATGAGTTATGTTTGAAGCTTTTGTAGAGTACCATGAGAGCTACAAATCCAGCTTTGAATGAGGAAAAATGGCCTTGTGGTTTAGGAGTTATGATCCTCCAAAGTTGGTACCCTAGCCACTTTGTTCCATAACTTAGAAAAATTTCTAAGTTTTTATGGTTACCCCTTTTACAAGTTATCCCACTTTTCTTGATTTTTCTTGATGAATGATGATTCCAATCACACATTAACATCATTTTAGGGTTAAAAAACCATAATTGTGAAAAATCTCAAAAAGTCAAAGTTGACTTTTGTGCACAGTTGACTTTTTGTCAGATGAATTCCAAACTGTGCAATCCTTTATGAAATCAAGTCCTTGACCTAAATCAAACTTGATGGATTGATTTCATAGGTGTCATAGGGTGTATTGGATCATGTCCTAGGGTTTGGGAGCATGTCCTGGTCAAAAGTTACAGGTACAATGACTTTTCCCGCGAAACCCTAACTGTGGTTCAGATGAAATTAAAACTTGTTGCTCAAGCTTCTTGGATCAATCCATTGTTGCAAATGGACCAATGTGGTGTGTTAGGGACCCTCAAATCCTCCTTTGAGGTCTTGGCTCATGTTTTGTCCCAAAAGTCAACTTAGGGGTGAATTAGGTCAAGAAACCCTAATTCTTGATTTTTTGTGAATGCATCCCCTGAGGTAAAATTGACTTGATGATTGGGTCCATGATGTCCCTTGGAGCATCATAGGTTATGCTTTGAAGCATTGGCTCATGCCAAGAGGAAAATTTCTATCTGGAGGCCCTGGTCGACCAAACCCTAATTTTGGTGACACTAGTGATCTTGAGGCTTAATCCACTTGGAATGTTGCAGCTTTGTGCTTGATTCTTGAAGTGGGAGTCCCTTGATCCCTTGTGGATGTTTAAGAGGCTAGACAAGTTGAAGATTATGTCATTCCTTGATTGATCCTTTGTCTAAGAGCTCTGAGAGGGTTTGAAACCCTAAGTCTGATTATAGTGGATGCTCACCCATCTTTGGGGAGACTAATGGTTCATCTATATTGTGTTGATGATTTGCACAATGATGGGAAATCTTAGTGGTCAAAATTTGGGGTATGACCTAGAGGCCGACGATTGACAACTTCCACCATCTGTCTTCAGAAACAACTCTAGAATCCCATAATTCCATAGCTCTTCCATCATAAACATATGCACCGGAACCACCAAGGAACAAATTCAACTTACCCTAACAAGATGTCATAACATCTTATAAGACACCCCAACAAGAGAACTAGCCACTTCTCCTGCAGTTGTTGTAGAACCTCCTCAGCAACATGTGTCATACCCCAAATTTTGACCACTAAGATTTCCCATCATTGTGCAAATCATCATCACAATATGGATGAACCATCATACCTCATTAGTCTCCCCAAAGATGGGTGAGCATCCACTACAATCAAACTTAGGGTTTTAAGCCCTCTCAGAGCCCTAGACAAAGGATCAATCAAGGAATGACATGATCCTCAACTTGTCTAACCTCTCAAACACCTACAAAGGATCAAGAGGTCTCTCACATAATGAATCAAGCACAAGGTTGCAGCATTCCAAGTGGATTAAGCCTCAAGATCGCCAGTGTCACCAAATTAGGGTTTTGGTCGACCAGGGCCTCCAGATGGAATTTTTTATCTGGGCATGAGACAATGATTTAAAACACAACCCAAAATACTCTAAGGGACCTCATGGACTGGATCATCAAGTCAATTTAACCTCAGGGGATGCATTCATAAAAAATCAGGAATTAGGGTTTATTGACTAATTCACCCCTAAGTTGACTTTTGGGACAAAGTATGAGCCAAAACCTCAAGACATGATTTGAGGGTCCCTAATACACTACATTTATCCATTTGCAACAATGGATTGATCCAAGGAGCTTAATTCACAAGTTTAAAGTTCATCAGAACCACAGTTAGGGTTTTGCGGAAAAAGTCAACTGTGCCTTTGACTTTTGACCAGGACATGCTCCCAAACCTTGGGACATGATTCAATACACCCTATAACACATATGAAATCAATCCATCAAGTTTTATTTAGGTCAAGGACTTGATTTCATAGAGGATCGAACAGTTTGGAATTCATTTGATAAAAAGTCAATTATGCCCAAAAGTCAAAGTTTGACTTTTAGATTTTTTGATCAACTATGGTTCCCTAACCCTAAAATGATGTTAATGTGTGATTGGAGTCATCATTCATCAAGAAAAATCAAGAAAAGTGGGATAACTTGTAAAAGGGGTAACCATAAAAAACTTAGAAAATTTCTAAGTTATGGACCAAAGTGGCTAGGGTACCAACTTCCAAGGATCATAACTTGTGATCCAAGCAACCATTTTGGCTGATCCAAAGATGGATTTGTAGATATCATGGCATACTTTAAAAGTGTCAACTACACCTCACTCCAATTCTTCATGGATTTTTAGTTATGGAGTGACCAAAATGACAAAAACATGAAAATACCACTTTTTCCAACACTTAGTGAAATTTTCACTAAGTCAGAATCTGTTTCACTTTTTTCAAAATGTAGGGGCATTTTTCACTTGGATCCAAAAAGTGTCAAGACAAACTATGATCACACATATGTTTTATCATATGAGAGCTTTCCAAAATGGCCAAGAACTCCATCAAATCCTATTTGAGCTAAGAGTTATGACAATGGCAATATGCCTTGCTGCAACTGTCATGGCAAGGAAGATTTGTGCATTTTGCTCGATTTGATCAAATTGTGCCAATGACAAACAAGTTTATCCATCTGAACACCTCAGGGGGAGACCAAGGAGGAACAAACACCGATCCATCAGCCTCCCAAGTCTTTGGAACTAAAAGTAGCATGGCAAACCTAAAAACGCCTAAAAGGGGGACAAGACTCCAATTTTGTTTTGGAGCATTCAATGGATGCACCAAGGTGGCATGAACTGAGCCTTTTCAAACTGAATGAGTCAAGGATGATCTCTGAACTAGGGAACTAAAGTCCTGTGCTCTAACTTCTAGTGAATGGCTAGAGGAGACTTAAGATTCCAAAGTGATGCAATTGGACAATGAGCTGCTGCAGTTGCCATTCACTATTGCTTGCAAAACAAACTTGCTCTACTATAAATAGAGCTCATTTGTGCTCAGTTTAAGTACACCAAAGGCCTACAACACTTGCCTTTCTCAAAATCATCTTCTCACTCTCAAAAATACCTTTCTTAGCAAGTCATTATCAAATTTTTTAGTAGAGAGCAATTCCACTCAAACCAATTGCTCTAACACCTCATAAACATCATATGTGAGTTGATCAAACACTAAACACACAACTGTAACACTGATTTCTCAGAATCACCATCCAGTTGCGCATGTTTTCAACTAAGTTACAATTGAGATGCCATGAAGTAATCCAACCATTTCCAATCAAGTCCAGGCATTCAAACACACTCCATATGATGTAGGGAAGCTATTCAGATCATCACAACTCATATGTAACACCTCCAACTCAAAAATCACATTGCTCTTGCTGTCATGACCTTTAAGTAAGCCTAAACTTAGTCATATCTTAATCTATGCATATTTCCTCGCACAATACTTTTGCCAAATGTTCATAATCATGCATAGAATGTTTCCCCTCAATTAATTGCTTTGTTTGAATCGTGTATCAAAATTCTCAGCCTTCATGCAAATTTTAGGGTTCTTGAGGTTTTGTCTTGATTTCTTATTCCATGCTTAAAATAAATGAAATTAAAGACCACAGACATGATCGTGAGGTGAAAACGAGCAGATTGATATGTGGATTGTGTGATTTCACCAAGTATTCAATGAGATTGGATAGAAAATGCAAATCTGAGCAAAACTTCCTTCGCGCGTGTTCTTGGCCCATGTTCTTGGCGCCTTTTTCAGAAATTTGAATATTTGAATTTTGTGATTTTATTTAATTGATTCAAAAATTAATTTCTCTCTGAGTTTTAATGATTTTGAGTTGATTCTTTTTTTAATAATTCACAAAAATGTTAAAATATTTTATTTTGCCAAAAATTCCAAATAATATTATTTATTTCATATACTTGATATTTTTGCAAAGAATTAATCTTTTATTTGTTTTTTTACATTTAAAATATTTTTTCCTCCTTGATTTTCCAAATTTAATTGGTTTCCAATCATTTTTGGATATAAACATGATTTTTGAAACATTGATCCAAGATCACTACTCATTTTTCACATGTTTTTCAATACTTTTTATTAATTTTTTAACAAAATTAATTCCTTTTTAAAACAAAATTAGGGTTTTGATTAATTCAACCCTCATCAGTCATTTTCAAACACTCATGGGCCTCTAATAGAGTGTAAGACCCAATCCCCTTTTAACCAAAACTTTTTGGGCCTCAGATATTGTATAAGTCCCTTTGCGTTAAAAAAATATCGGCGCGATCGCCAATTCAAAAATCAAATCCCTTGGGCCTCTCCTCGAGCTATAAGTCCCATTCCTTTTCTTAAAAGAACACTTTTGGGCCTCTAATAGAGTGTAAGACCCAAACCCTTTGTAAATAATACCTTTAGGCCTCACACATTGTATAAATCCCCCTGTATATTTTCAAACATTCGGTGCGATCGTCGCTTTTTTAATAAAATCAACTGGGCTTCTCCTTGAGCTATAAGACCCATATTTATTCATTTTCAAAACTCTTTGGGCCTCTAATAGAGTGTAAGACCCACCCTTTTTTTCCAAAATGATTTGGGCCTCAGATGTTGTATAAGACCCACTGTGTTTTCAAAAACCTTGGCGCGATCGCCGTTTTCAAACAAATAACCCTGGGCTTCTCCTTGAGTTGTAAGTCCCATCTCTTGTACAAAAATAAATCTTTGGGCCTCTAATAGAGTGTAAGACCCATCCCCTTGTACATAAAAACTTTTTGGGCCTCAGTCATTGTATAAGTCCCGATACGATCTTTAAGACAACAGTGCGATCATCTTTAAAACTTGGGCCTCTCCTTGAGCTGTAAGCCCCAACAATCTTTTCAAAGCACTTTCTCCTTTGATTTTGAATTCAAACATATGTTGTTATCAAAACTTTCTTTAATTTCTTTGTTGAAAAAATAACAAAACAACATGGAAGCCTTACAACGGGTAAGTGTTTATCCGCTTTCATTTACCGCTTTCATACGTATATAACTGTATTGTGGGGCTGTTTAACTGTAAGTCTTCTTTCACATCCTTTTATATACTTGTCACATATCTACTGTGTAATACTAGTATAGTTATTTAGAGTTTTCCCCGGCAACTACGTCTAGAACTAGGTAAAGCCTGTTGGTCACTCTCGAATACAAATAGAACTAGATCCCCCGTAGGATTCCAGATACAGTCTTCCCTCCTCTTAGGGTTAAACAATATGGAACAAAGAGAAAGGCAGTATTCTCGGTGAACCTTTTCTAAGACTGCCACCCTTAGAAATTGTCAAAGAAACTCTAACTCCCCATAGATGATCTTTTCTCCGTGAATGACATCTCTTGAGTTTCTTCCAAATTCTCGAACTTTCCTGGAATGATCTCTTCTCTGTGAATTGCATTTCTTGAACTTCTCTTGGTTTGGGGACCCACAGGCTTCCTAAAAGTATCCCTGCCTCCTCTTGGGCATTGTACAAGGACCTTTCGGCTTCTTAGAAGTTCTCATGCCTTCTCTTGGGCTTAATACAAGGACCCTGACGACCTCTTAAAGGTATAAGACAAAACTTAGTCATCCTTTGCTAGAGCAGTCTTTCCAGTGTCAAAACTCCGGCTATTTTAGGGTTGATACTCATCCCTTAATGTCCGCGCCTCCTTTTGGGCATTGTACAAAAGATAAAACTCTATACTTGGACAGTCTAAACCTCTTGAGTCTCAAAGACATTCTCAAGTTCCTTTCAAACATAGGAAAAATACCGATCACTCTGGATCAATCTCCAGCAGAAACACGGTCTCTTTCATGAGAGTTCCCCACATTTGGAACCGCTTCAGGATCTCAAAAATCCTCAGTAGTAAGTCAGCCTCATCTTGGACTTTGTATAAATGATTCTCCCCAGCGGAGCTAACCTTTTCAGACTCTCTTGTTGAGTCAACCACTTTTAGCCTCCGTCTTGGGCTTTGTACAAGACATGTAAAAATCCTTTCAGCCTCCATCTTGGGATTTATACAAGATACATTCTCCCCAACGGAGTCAAAATCCCTTTTAGCCTCAATCTTGGGCTTTGTACAAGACAGAAAGAACATTTTCCCTGGAAAAGTCAAACTTCCAGCCTCCTCTTAGGCTTTGTATAAAGAAACCCCCGGTTGAGTCAATCAACCTCTTAGCATCAAACTTGTGCTTTGACCAGGGCACACAAAAATCAACAATTCCCTCAGAGGAAGTCCAATCCCTCTTTAGAGATTACAATTTCTCTCTCAGTCAAACCCTTTAGCTTCACATCTTGGGCGTTGAACAAGATACAAACACCTTTAGCTTCAATCTTGGGCTTTGAACAAGACACCAAAACATCTCTTTCCTCTCATAGAATAGGAGGAACTACGATCGCTCTGATTTCCCTGTTTCGTTAAACGGGAATACGTAGGCATAAGATTGCGAAATCTTAGCGAGCATACTAATAAAAAACTCAAAGTCCAGTACGTTCACCCATCCATCAAAAACATCGGACCTAGTACCTTACCAAAAGTCTCCTGTATAGTCACGACACTCCGTTCACAAACAAAATAAACCTAAAGACATACCCCCCTATTTTGATTGCATCTGTAAACCAACAGTTTTGACTGTTTAACCTCAGTATGCAAGCAGGGTTAATTGGAGACATCTATTTCCCTTACTTAATCAGCTTCACAAGATAAAAAAAAATGAATCAAACTGTAGTACCAAAGCGATAGTGATTCTAAACCACAAAAATCCCGCTACAACATGAACAACCATCGGGTTGTTACGTTCGATCCAAAACATCCATCCCATCCATTAATACCCTTGAATATGTCTGAGTTGATTGATGTGATCTTCAAAACTCCTCCTTGTTTAAACGCCAAAATTATCTCCCAAAGATCTTATCCAGAAACAGACAGGATGCCTGCTTTGATACCAATTAAAATTCTGGCATAGCAGACAACAGATGTCCTAACACATGTCAAGACATTGTTCTGCATAATTATTTAAACAAGAACAAAACTGCAGACTGATACCTTGAATATCAGTAACTGCAGAAACACAGATGTTTTGACATCTGTTCCAACATGTTAATCAATACTGAACTGTAAATTGCAGAATGATAAACAACACAGAATATGATGACCCAGTTCGGTGCAACTCACCTACATCTGAGGGATACCAATCCAGAAAGAAGACTCCATTTTCAGTAGTATAGTTTTATGTAAACAACCTCAGGTTTACAGTAAACACTCACGCTTACCTATCACTACCCAATGAAGACTTTATCATTAAAAGTCACATCTAATTGATAGGACAAATATATATATTGCATTTCCTAATTGATATCTGTGTTTAATTTTCTGCTAATGGGAATGCGTGTGATGCAGCATGTGGAAAGATTGAGTATACACCTAAGATAAGTGATGGCACTACACGAGTAATCTTACGGGGAGTGAATCCTGGATAAGAGGTCCCGGTTGACCATCGAATAAGTGGAGATGCCCTTTGAGGATTCAATACCTATACGACTTTGGTTGTTGAAAGCAGATTGTTCGATTGGGTTATCTGAGGAGTTGAGGATTTTAGTAGACTGAAACCATTTTGTAGTGCGGAAGCTATCGGAAATAACTGTCACGTGATACTACCCTCATTTGAGATTACTCTAAGATACTACAGCTCGCTGGCGATCTGCTTGCTGTCGTTATCCCAAGAGGGGTCAGTGATTTTGAGGACAGGTACAAAAAATCACCAGTATAAACCTTTGGTGATGGGTAGAGCCTTGACTTCATGACACCGACCCTTTAACCCCATGTTTTTTCTATGTTTTTGTGTACTGCATTCATGCATTCATTTCATTAAAAAACTTTAAACAAAGAAAAATCTTCTCTTCTAGTCTCTCTTTTTCAAATTAAACTAAGACAATGAGTGCAAATGTCAAATAAAGAGATTGCTAATGGATTTCGGTAGAAGGAAGACTCATAAGTACACCTTCAAGGTTCCAAAACTAGAGGATTTAAGAGGGTTGGCAAGGATGATAACCAGCCCTGAGGCTTTCGAGCTAAGTATGGTGGACTGCTGTCTCTATTAAGAGTCCATGTAATTGAGGGAATCCTGGCTACGCTCATTCAATTCTATGATCCGATCTATCACTGTTTCACATTCCCGAATTATCAACTAGCACCAACACTGGAGGAGTACTCTCACCTGACTGATTTACCCATTACTGACCAATCTCCCTTTTCTGGATTGGAAGAAATTCCAAAGGATCAAACCATTACAAGAGCAATCTATTTGGACGAGTCAGAAGTCAGGACTCACATGATCATTAAGGGTGGTATCCAGGGTTTTCCAGCCCAGTTCTTGATAAAGAAAGCTCTGTACTTTGCTAGTATAGGGAACGTGGCCGCTTTCGAAAGCATATTTGTTTTGCTTACCTACGGGTTATTTCTGTTTCCCAACATTGATAACTTCGTTGATGTTAATGCCATTAAGATTTTTCTGATTGGAAACCCTGTACCGACCCTACTCGCAGATGCGTATCATTCTGTACACTTAAGGAATTTGTACAACGGAGGAATGATCACATGCTGTGTACCCCTGCTATACAAATGGTTCATCTTTCATTTGCCAAAGTCTGCTACATTTTGGGATCAAAAGAATACTTTACATTGGTCACAGAGAGTCATGTCTCTTACCAACTCTGACATCGATTGGTACAATCGAATTTATGACGGGATCAGAATCATTGACCGTTGTGGAAACTTCCTTAATGTACCCCTTATAGGAGCTAAAGAAGGAATTAAGTATCATCCAGTTTTAGTTCGTCGTCAACTCGGATACCCGATGAGGCATGTCCCGCGTAATGCTCATCTGGAAGGTCTTTTCTTCAAGGAAGGAGAAAATGGCAGGGCACTAAAGACAGAAATAGTGCATGCCTGGAAACACGTTCATAGGAAAGGAAGAGAGTCTCTAGGAAAACCAGAATGTGTCTCGATGGAACCTTATCTCCACTGGGTACAAACTAGAGCTCTCAAGCTGAGGATGCCTTACCCTCATCAGGAAGTTCTTCCATTAAGGGACCCTGTCCTTTACTTTATTTCTGATACGGAAAAACTTCAGGTGACTCTCAACAAAGTACAACAGGAGAAGAGGTCTTAGAAGAACAAGTACTGTAATCTCAATGTGGAGTGCAAGAAAATATAGCAGCTGTTAAAAGAAAAAGATGCTCTGATTAATATTTTAGAGCAACATGCTGTAGAAAATCAGGATGACCAAAGGAATTTGCTCGCTACTTTCACTTGGCAAAGGAATGACAACCCGACAACGGCTTAAGAGCCCCGGTCAAAGAAATGGAAAATACCAGAACCAGCACCTGAGCTCCCCTCAGAGAAGACTCGGGACCCATAAGTTTAGATTTCCTTTTACAGCACTATGTAAATTACTGTATATCCATTTTCGCAATCTTCGAATTCAATAAAACAGGGTCTTCCCCATTGTTTGATATTTGCAATCCAATTGTCGAAGTTTATCTTGATTAAACAAAAAATATATATATAATATAATCATTGCATATCATTCATCATTCTCACGTAGCACATTCTTCTTACCTACTAATCTCAAGTTTGTGTCTCGATTCTAGAGTCAAACTGTCTCATTCATACAATACTCGGGCCAATCGACAGAAAAAGATGGATGATCTCGAGGAAGAAAACAGAGAGTTGAGGGAAGAGATCGACACTCTGAAAGAGAATCTGAGAAAGCTTCATAACAACATGCAAGCTCTAGCGGAAGCTCAGATGCAACAACAAAGGACTATGATCTCAAAGATCACATCAACGCCCATAGTGGAGAAGTATGATCCTTGATATAACATGCCTAAAAATCGTCCCTTGGGCATGCCTATCAACTATATCCCGGAAGGATATATTCCGCCGATCACGGAGGATCCGGGAACTGTAGCAGGAGCCGCTGGGCCTGAAGGTTACAAACTTTGGGAAGGCTAAGATGCCAGGGGCATGACAGCAACTCCTGAAGGTTACAAACTTCGGGAGGCACCACGAGTCTCGGCCATAATGACTATATCACCACTCGTGGTACATGCTATCCCGGAAGGACAGATTACACAGATACCTTCTGGTGGAAATGAAAATATGGATAACAGAATGAAGGAGTTCCAGGAACAGTTCCTGGAAATGCAGTAAGAGCTGCAAGCCCTCCGCAGTCAGGATTTATTTGGAAAGGGCGCTGCAGACCTTTGTTTGGTCCCCAATGTGAAAGTTCCGCATAAGTTCAAAGTGCCCGAATTTGAAAAGTACAAGGGTAACTCTTGCCCTCAAAGCCATTTGGTGATGTACGCTCGGCGAATGTCAACTCAGACAAAGAACCAGGAGCTACTGATTCACTATTTTCAGGATAGTTTAACCGGTGCTGCACTCAAATGGTACATGGGTTTAAACCGCACTAAGATCGGCACTTTCATAGAGCTTGGAGCTGCTTTCGTTCAACAATATAAGTATAACCTGGATATGGCACTGGACAGAGATCAACTCAGAGCCATGTCATAGAAGGAAAAGGAAACCTTTAAGGAGTACGCTCAGAGATGGCGTGAAATTTCCGCCCAGATTTGTCCACCTCTTGAGGAAAAAAAGATGACAAAGATCTTCTTAAAGACCTTGAGCTCATTCTACTACGACCGAATGGTCGCCAGTGCGCCCAGTGACTTTACTGAAATGGTAGGCATGGGAGTTCGTCTCAAGGAAGCAGTCTGAGAAGGACGTTTAGTTAAAGACGCTGGATCATCAAGCAGTACCAAAAGACACGGTAGTGCTCTCCCTAAGAAAAAAAGAGCAAGATATTGGCAATATCTCTCTCAGAAAGCAAAGGCGACGGTACCAACCAGTAGCAGCTATAACTCCTGCTATCAACTCTGCGCCTGTTCCTACGTATCAACCTCAGGTTGCTCAGAGCCAACCGAATCAACAACAATATCAGCAAAGGACACAACAACCTCTTCAACAGGCTCGTCCTCCATATAATAACAACCGTACAACGCGACCACCAGGGTTCGACCCTATACCGATGTTGTACATAGAATTGTTTCCAGTCTTATTGGTCAGGGGACATGTCCAAACCAGGTCTCCTCTTACAATACCGGAAAATCCACCTTTTTGGTTCAAAGTGGATCAGACTTGCCTTTACCATCAAGGAAGACCAGGGCATAACATAGAAAACTGTCTCAGTTTCAAATCCGATGTGCAAAATCTTGTTAGGAGCGGGGTCTTATCTTTCAAAGATACAAATCCGAATGTTCTCACGAACCCACTGCCTCAACACGAGAAAGCTGCAGTAAATTTGATAGAAGGAGAGTCTAACAACAGCTATCAAATTCATGATGTACTCTTATTAAGGGCCAACCTGGTTAAGATGCATCGCAGACAGAGCGGATACGGTCATGTACCGTCTCACAATTATCACTAGTGTGATATCTGCTCTAAAAATAATAAAGGATGTTCTGTGGTGCAATCAGCTCTACAAGAACAATTGGATCTCGGATGGATCTAAGAGCACCGAGTTCGTGGAGTTAACATGACTTATGCAAATTCCAACATCATCCAGAACCACGACATCCGTACAATGAATGTCAACTTGGTGGCAATGCACTCAAGGCATAGCCAGTATCATAATCTGCCGCGACACAATTACAATTCCTGTCTGACTTGCTCGGTAAATAAACAGGGATACTCTTTTGTACAAGAAGCCCTCCAGCGTCAGATGGATCTTGGGTGGATCCAGGACTACCTTGATAGAAATCCTTATCAAGTTAACATGATTCAAATCTTCGATATTCGTTTGATGAATACCAGCTTGGTGGAGTTACACGCCAAGCAAGTCCAACTCAGTTTTCTCACTTCACATGATTATCTAAGCTGTAAAGTATGTTGTGAGAGTAACCAAGGGTGCGCTCTCATTCGAAGAACTTTACAACACTTGTTAAACCATTGGTGGCTTCCGATCTATCTAGACGAAGACACGCAACAAATCAACGTGACAAACGGGAACCCTACTAGACATCAAAGTCAGGATGTCCGATCTACAGAAATAGACCTAGTAAGGTTACACTACATTCAAAGCGGACGTGGCCAGGTGCCACCACATAACTACGAGCGCTGTAAAGTCTGCTCAGAGAATAACCAAGGATGCTACCTCGTGCGAGCAGTTCTTCAAAGTCAGTTGGACCGCAAGGAGATTCAACTGTGTCCGAGTTCTAGATCAATCAACTGGACGCCAGACTATTTAGCTGATCAGATTAAAGATGTCGTCATGATCAGAGATCACGAAAGGACCAAAGATGTTTGTACCATCATCCCTCTACTTGACGATCGATGGTTCTTAACCAAGAGTTGATTGAAGTTACTTACGACAGTCAGAGAAATCAGAAGGCTCCTGTAGTTATCTATCTGCCGGGACCAGTGTCGTACAAGTCTGATAAAGCTATCCCTTACAAATATGGTGCAACAACAATTGAGAATGGAAAGGAAATTCCATTACCCTCCGTCGTGAATATTGCAGACATTAGTCGAGTAACACGGAGCGGTCGAATCTTCAACAGAGGAGTTAGAGAACCTAACAAAGAAAAGGAACTTCAGACAGAAGCTCCCAATCCACCAGTCGGTCAGTCCAGTAATCCCGACCTTTCAAGGAACGACGATGAGATGCTGAAGCTCATCCAAAGGGGTGAATACAACATTTTTGACCAGTTGTTACAAACTCCTTCAAAGATCTTTGTGTTATCTCTTTTACTCAATTTCGAAGCCCATAGAGAGGCTCTACAGAAAGTCTTAGAACAAGCCTTTGTGGAATAGGATGTGTCAATAAGACAATTAGACAGCATCATCTCCAACATCACTTCCTGCAACAACTTGGGGTTTAGTGATGAGGAATTACCAGAAGAAGGCAAACGTCATAACATGGCGCTCAATATCAGTTAACTGTCAGGATGATGCCTTAGCCACCGTACTGGTAGATACCGGATTGGCTCTCAACGTTATGCCGAAGTCCACTTTAATGCAACTATCATTCAAAGGATCTCCGATGAGAGGCAGTGAGGTCGTCGTCAAAGCATTTGACGGTTCCTGAAAAACGGTTATCGACGAAGTCGACCTTCCCATAACTATCGGTCCTCACACTTTCCTAGTCACTTTCCGGGTCATGGACATCTGAGAAACATACAGCTCTTTGTTAGGAAGACCTTGGATACACTAGGCTGGGGCAGCCACTTCTACACTTCACCAGAAGCTGAAGTTCGTCAAGAATGACCAACTCATCACGGTCTGTGGAGAACATGCCTTGATCGTGAGTAACCTTTCGTTGTCCACTTATGTAGAACCCGAGGAGGTTGTTGGAACTCAGTTCCAGGCACTTTCGATGAGCAATGACAACCAATCAGAAAGAGGAACGTCGATTTCCTCGTACAAAAATGCTCTCGAGGTGATCAAAAGTAACAATGCAAAGGGATGGGGACAGCTTGTCATTCCTACTGACAATAAAACAAAGAAGGGTCTTGGTTTTTCTGCAACCTACACCCAGACAGATACTAACGATGAAAGTCTTCATCCCATTCAGAACTTCTTCCATAGTGGAGGTTTCCTCCACCCAGTGTCTCAAGAAGTACATACCATCAACGAGGGAGATTCCTCCGACACAGATGAGGAATGGAAGTCCTATCTTAACGAGGACGGTTATATGTCTTAGGAAGAGGTTCCTACGCAGTTTTGCTATCCCGCACAGAGTCCGAGATTTATACCAAGGTCAGACGTCGAAATGATATACGGAGATTGTGATCCAGAAGGATGCCGTGCTCCACCAAACTCATTAGAGGAGGACACTCTGATGTAAGACAACTTTGGCCATGACTATTATGGCCCAATGGATAGTCTTCCTATCTAGCAGCCGTACCCAGGAGACTCAGGGCAAAAGAGTCAGCTGAATGATGTATATCAGCTGAGCAGCATTGAGAAGAATACATGCGTCCCCACCATGTCATGGGATCATTACTCAGGGCATTCAGAAAATATCCAGTACAACGATGAATTTGCAATGATTGCAGGACAAGAGTTCCTTAATTATGCTTTTCCCGAGGTCAACGTCATCAAAAGGGATGACTCCTCCAGTTCCAAAGAGGTGTGGGACACTTTGGGACAACTAAGTGGAAAATATGACTTCTCAGTCATGTACACCGCTCCGGAAAGCTCTCGTATTAGGCTCGAAGACATCCAGTCCACTGGATGGGGAGATATACCTGAGAGTACAAATGCTATGCAAAATACAACTGAAGAATCCTCCTACGACAACTCTTCCTGGGAGACAGATTCCAACGATCCTGCTCCACCAGAAATCAGCGTTATTTCTGAAGACAAATCAAGAAGGAAGGTACCAAACTTTATGATTCACCGAGGAGTTTGCCGCCAATAGGTTGCAGTCGATGTTCCGAAGATCGTTCACAAGTCTAAGTAATTGTCGTCTTTATCTTAACCTTTCACCCTGCCCAGGTGAAACAGATGTTTTGATAGGGCTCAATTTTCTGTAAATACCTCTTCGCTCCGCCCAAGGCGACTGAGTTTTGTTTTATAGGGCTGTAGTTTCAAGAATCGACTAAATCATAAATAAAATAACGTCGTTATGTAATTTCCGTATTAATCGCTGTTTTCTCTTTTCGCTTTTTCAGAAAATGGTAATCCTAAAAAAAAACAAGTAGTTTTCCAAAAAACTTACACTGCACACACTCTTGCATTTTCTCTATCTCTTCTAAAAACAATCATCACGTCATGCAGATTGCTTGTTTTAAACCCCATTGAAACATACGATCCAATGCCTTATCCCAACTTTGAATTCTCGGTATTTGAGGCTGAAGAAGAAGATGACAAAGAAATTCCAGAGGAGATCTCCCGATTACTCAGACAAGAGGAAAGGTCCATCGAACCTTACAAAGAGCCGTTGGAAACGGTCAACTTGGGTTCAGAGGAAGAAAGAAAAGAGGTCAGGATTGGGGAACTGCTCAGTTCAACTGCCAAAGAAAGTTTGACAAAGCATCTTAAAAAGTTTCCTGATGTATTTGCTTGGTCCTATCAGGATATGCCAGGGTTAGATACCAGCATCGTGGAACATCATCTACCGTTGAGATCAAAATATCCGCCAGTAAAACAGAGGTTGAGACAGCCTCACCCAGACATGGCCATCAAAATCAAGGAGGAAGTACAGAAATAGATTGACGCGGGTTTTCTCGCCACATCGGAATATCCTCAATGGTTAGCCAACATAGTACCTGTTCCGAAAAAGGACGGAAAAGTGAGAATGTGTGTAGACTACAGGGATCTGAACAAAGCCAGTCCGAAGGATGACTTTCCCTTACCGTACATTGACATGTTGGTAGACAATACAACAAAGTTCAAAGTTTTCTCCTTTATGGATGGATTCTCGGGCTATAATCCGATAAAAATGGTGCCGAAAGATGTGGAGAAAACTTCTTTCATTACCCCATAGGGTACCTTTTGTTACAAGGTAATGTCGTTCGGTTTGAAGAACGTCGGGGCAACCTATCAAAGGGCCATGACTACTCTTTTCCATGACATGATACACAAAGAAATAGAGGTATATGTCGATGATATGATTGCAAAATTTAAAATAGAAGAAGAGCATGTGACCCACCTGTCAAAACTATTTGAGCGGTTAAGAAAGTACAAACTCCTCTTGAATCCCAATAAGTGCACATTCGGTGTCCGTTCAGGGAAACTGCTAGGGTTCATCGTCATCTAGAAAGGAATTGAGGTTGATCCTGACAAGGTCAAGGCCATTCAAGAAATGCATTTCCAAAGACTAAAAAACAAGTCAGGGGATTCCTGGGACGTTTGAATTACATTTCCAGATTCATATTCCTCATGACCGTAACATGTGCGTCGATTTTCAAATTACTCAAAAAGAATCAGGACTGCGTTTGGACAGAAGACTGCCAAACCACCTTCGACAGTATTAAGGAATACCTATTGAACCCACCTATTCTATCACCTCCAGTGGAAGGAAGACCACTGATCATTTACTTAACAGTCTTGGAAGACTCCAGGGGTTGTGTACTTGGCCAACAAGACGAAACGAAAAGGAAAGAGTCTGCCATTTACTATCTGAGCAAGAAGTTCACTGACTTTGAAACTCGATACACTATGCTTGAGAAAACTTGTTGTGCTCTGGCTTGGGCAGCCAAACGTCTTCGCCAATATATGATTCGTCACACTACTTGGTTAATCTCTGAAATGGATCCAATCAAGTATGTATTTGAAAAGCCTGCTTTCACGGGAAGGATTGCCCGTTGACAGTTGTTGTTATCAGAATACGACATCGAGTACCATGCTCAGAAAGCCGTTAAAGGAAGTATTTTAGTCGATCATTTGGCTCATCAACCGATTGACATCAAGAATCAGTCGGGTTTGACTTCCTAGACGAAGATGTCATATACTTAAAAATGAAAGATTGCAATGAACCGCTACCCAGTGAAAGGCTAGAACCAGGTTCCCAATGGGGACTAATCTTTGACGGAGGTTTTAATCATTATGGAAACGGAATTGGGGCAATCATCATAACACCTCAGGGTACCCACATTCCTTTCACCGCCCAACTGACATTCAAGTGTACAAACAACGAGGCCAAATATGAAGCTTGTATCATGGGTCTCGAAGAAGCGATCGATTTGAGAATTAAGAACTTGGATGTATATAGCGACTCAGCCCTGGTTATCAATTAGATCAAGGAGATTGGAACACATACCAGTCCGGGCTGATCCTTTACAAAGATTACGTGAGAAGGTTATTACCATTCTTCAACAGAATCGAGTTTCATCACATCCCTCGTGAAGAGAATCACATGGCTGATGCATTAGCCACTCTCTCTTCCATGATTAGCGTAGGTCAATGGAACGACTTACCTAAGATTGACATAATGCGCCTTGAACGACCCGCTTACATCTTCATAATTGAAGCAGTCATAGACGACAAACCTTGGTATCACGATATCAAATGCTTCCTTCAAAAACAAGACTACCCGCCTGGGGCATTCGAAAAGGACCGAAAAACCCTCAGAAGGCTAGCAGGAAACTTCTTCCTGAGCGGTGATACACTCTATAAGCAGAATTTCGACATGGTCTTGCTCCGATGTGTAGACAGACCAGAAGCAAACATGCTGATAAAGGAAATTCACGAAGGATCCTTTGGCACCCATGCCAACGGACACACAATGGCGAGGAAAATTCTGAGAGCAGGGTACTACTGGTTGACCATGGAATCCGACTGCTACAGGTACATGAGGAAGTGTCACAAGTGTCAGATATACACAGACAAAATCCATGTACCGCCAACGCATCTCAAAGTTCTTTCTTACCCATGGCCTTTTTCCATATGGGGAATCGACATGATCGGCATGATCGAACCCAAGGCTTCAAACGGACATCGGTTCATCCTGATAGCCATTGATTACTTCACCAAGTGGGTCGAAGCAGCGTCATACGCCAATGTAACCCGACAAGTGGTGGTCCGCTTTATCAAAAACAATATCATCTTCCGTTATGGTGTTACAAGCCAGATCATTACCGATAATGGATCCAACTTTAGCAATAAAATGATGAAAGAGTTGTGCGTTGAGTTCAAGATCGAACACCATAACTCATCTCCCTACCGACCTAAGATGAACGGAGCGGTAGAAGCGACTAACAAGAACATCAAGAAGATTGTTCAAAAGATGGTTGTAACCTACAAAGATTGGCACGAGATACTACCCTTTGCTCTTCACGGTTATCGCACATCTGTCCGCACTTCAACAGGGGCAACCCCTTTCTCTCTAGTATATGGCATGGAAGCAGTGCTTCCCATAGAAGTAAAGATCCCGTCAATCTTGGTATCGATGAAAGCTAAGTTAACAGAGGCTGAATGGTGTCAAAGCTGACACGATGAACTGAATCTAATCGAAGAAAAATGAAAAACGGCTCTATGCCACAGTCAGTTGTATCAACAAAGGATGAAAAGGGCGTTTGACAAAAAGGCCCGACCTCGCGTCTTCAGGAAAGGAGACCTTGTGCTAAAAAAGATACAATCATTTCTCACTGATTCTCGGGGCAAATGGACTCCGAACTATGACGGCCCCTATGTGGTCAAGAAAGCTTTCTCAGGCGGTGCCCTGAGACTTGCAACCATGGACGGAGAGGAATTTGTCTACCCCACAAATATTGACGTAGTCAAGAAATACTTCATCTAAATAAAATAAAAAAATCATCTCGGTGGACTGAAAACCCGAAAGGGCGGTCCAGGCAAAAATTAGAGACATAAGCAAAAACCATCCTGATGGATTGGAAACCTCAAAGTATAATCCAGGAAAAGTTAGGGATTAATGGAAAGTAACTACGTCCAACAAAGGGGAAAATCCCTATGCGGCAGTTACACCATCCGTCAGGAAAACACCAGTCAAGGTCATCTTTGACAGAAGCTCAGGATGTCCAGAATTCAAAGTTGGTAGAAGGATAATGGTCATTATGTTCCAATGTAGCCCTGTTCCCTTAAAATTACCATTTTCTAACTTTGTAAATACTCTATGGAATCACGCGCTTGAATGATTTCCATCCTATCAATAAAATTTGAGCCCTAGTGCTTTTGTTTGTAAATCTTATTTGTTTTAGCTTTACAGAATGACATTTTTAATATGATCAACGATTCTTGAAATAAAACAAAAATGAATTTACTTGTCAAACTTTTTCTGCTTTTAAAATAAAGATGGCAATTCTTTTGACTGTTGAACATCGAAAGAACATCGATCGCTTCTCCAGAAGTAATCGAACTTCAAAGTGCAGAATCAAAGTACTCCTTCAAAACCAGTGCACCTGAGTGAAGGATCAGCTGTGTCAGATGCGAATGTTCCGTCCGACATCCCCGGAAGAGTTCTTATCTCCTAAGCCCGATCAACGTTGTTCCCCGCGGGGACTCTTTCTCCTAAGCAAGGTAGAATTGTTATCTTGAATCAATGGTACTTTTTCGTCCCCTACCGTGGCCGAGTATCCAATCATGTTCATCCACTAGTCTGTATGTCGTGTCAATTTTGTTAGCATATACATACATACATCATGCATTATTGATTTACATTCATATTCATATTGCATCACTATCACTCCGACCGGTCTTATCCCCAAGTGATAAAAGTCATCTCAATCGAGTTGTCAGTTCTTTCCTTGTCAGGAAATGTCGTGTCTGAACAACCTCTCCTTCAGTTTATTTCTGGATTGAAGGTGGTTCTTTGACCACTTAAATAAGTTGAACCTCTGAAAAGCCAGAAAGCTTTCGACAAACGTCACTCTTCACCATTGAAGATGATATTTTCGCTTTCCCGAATTAAGGAAAATCCCTAGAGAAAGCCTCTTAATCAAAGATTCGGCAATACGACAGTTTTTCTCCAGAAAATTCGTTGACGAAAAGGTCACCAGCACCTCAAAAAATGGATTACATCACATGGCATTCCTCTGAGAAGATCTCGAAGAAAAGTATGATGTAATATCCCCTAAGCGGAAGAGCAGTCTATCAAGAGACTCGTTTTCCCCAGTAAAGTCAACTAATGGCATCTCCAACAGAGAAGTTTGTACACCTGTACAACTCAGACAAGTGGGTTTCCCCAGCAAGTCTGACATCAAGACTTTTTCAATCAAATGGCATCTCCCAAGTAAAAAACTCTACGAGAAGTTTGATGAAAACCGCTACACATAGTATCCCTTGTCAAGGAAGAAACTCGACAAGAAGAAACTGAGACCAGTTCCGTGGCTGAAGACCAGGATTGAGGGGAAGTTTATTTCAGAAACTAAGACCAGTTCCTTGGCTGAAGACCAGGATCGAGGGGAAGTTTATTTCAGAAACTAAGACCAGTTCCTTGGTAGGAAACTAGGATCGAGGGGAAGTTTACATCAGAAACTGAGACCAATTCCTTGGTAGGAAACCAGGATCGAGGGGAAGTTTATATCAGAAACTGATACCAGTTCCTTGGTAGGAAACCAGGATCGAGGGGAAGTTTATTTCAGAAACTGAGACCAATTCCTTGGTAGGAAACCAGGATCAAGGGGAAGTTTATACCTTTTCTAAGCATCATTGCTTAGCAAAAGAAGACGGATGGGCAAGCTGCCATTCATAACCACCATCAAAATTTTGGGTATTCCGATATTTAATCCTCTTGCACCCCGAATGCCCGAATACCTTCGCCATTCACACCTTCGGGTCCAAGAAGATTAAATAGGGACATCTATCATACCCCAAATTTTGACCACTAAGATTTCCCATCACTGTGCAAATCATCATCACAATATGGATGAACCATCATACCTCATTAGTCTCCCCAAAGATGGGTGAGCATCCACTACAATCAAACTTAGGGTTTTAAGCCCTCTCAGAGCCTTAGACAAAGGATCAATCAAGGAATGACATGATCCTCAACTTGTCTAACCTCTCAAACACCCACAAAGGATCAAGAGATCTCCCACATAATGAATCAAGCACAAGGTTGCAGCATTCCAAGTGGATTAAGCCTCAAGATCGCCAGTGTCACCAAATTAGGGGTTTGGTCGAGCAGGGCCTCCAGATGGAATTTTTTCTCTGGACATGAGCCAATGCTTCAAAACACAACCTAAAATACTCTACGGGACCTCATGGACTAGATCATCAATTCAATTTAACCTCAGGGGATGCATTCATAAAAATTCAGGAATTAGGGTTTCTTAACCTAATTCGCCCCTAAGTTGACTTTTGGGATAAAGCATGAGCCAAAACCTCAAGACATGATTTGAGGGTCCCTAATACACTACATTGATCCATTTGCAACAATGGATTGATCCAAGGAGCTTGATTCACAAGTTTCAAGTTCATCAGAACCACAGTTAGGGTTTCGCAGAAAAAGTCAACCGTGCCTTTGACTTTTGACCAGGACATGCTCCCAAACCTTGGGACATGATTCAATACACCCTATAACATCTATTAAATCAATCCATCAAGTTTGATTTAGGTCAAGGACTTGATTTCATAGAGGATCGAACAGTTTGGAATTCATTTGATAAAAAGTCAACTGTGCCCAAAAGTCAAAGTTTGACTTTTTGATTTTTTGATCAATTATGGTTCCCTAACCCTAAAATGATGTTAATGTGTGATTGGAGTCATCATTCATCAATAAAAATCAAGAAAAGTGGGATAACTTGTAAAAGGGGTAACCATAAAAAACTTGGAAAATTTCTAAGTTATGGAACAAAGTGGCTAGGGTACCAACTTCCAAGGATCATAACTTGTGATCCAAGCAACCATTTTGGCTGATCCATAGATGGATTTACAGATATCATGGCATACTTTAAAAGTGTCAACTACACTTCACTCCAATTCTTCATGGATTTTTAGTTATGGAGTGACCAAAATGACAAAAACATGAAAATACCACTTTTTCCAACACTTAGTGAAATTTTCACTAAGTCAGAATCTGTTTCACTTTTTTCAAAATATAGGGGTATTTTTCACTTGGATCCAAAAAGTTTCAAGACAAACTATGATCACACATATGTTGTATCATATGAGAGCTTTCCAAAATGGCCAAGAACTCCATCAAATCTCATTTGAGCTAAGAGTTATGACAATGGCAATATGCCTTGCTGCAACTGTTATGGCAAAGCAGATTTGTGCATTTTGCTCGATTTGATCAAATTGTGAAAATGACAAACAAGTTTATCCATCTGAACACCTCAGGGGGAGACCAAGAAGGAACAAACACTGATACATCAGCCTCCCAAGTCTTTGGAACTAAAAGTAGCATGCCAAACCTAAAAATGCCTAAAAGGGGGACAAGACTCCAATTTTGTTTTGGAGCATTCAATGGATGCACCAAGGTGGCATGAACTGAGCCTTTTCCAACTGGATGAGTCAAGGATGATCTCTGAACTAGGGAACTAAAGGCATGTGCTCTAACCTCTATTCAATGGCTAGAGGAGACTTAAGATTCCAAAGTGATGTAATTGGACAATGAGCTGCTGCAGTTGCCATTCACTATTGCTTGCAAAGCAAACTTGCTCTGCTATAAATAGAGCTCATTTGTGCTCAGTTTAAGTACACCAAAAGCCTACAACACTTGCCTTTCTCAAAATCATCTTCTCACTCTAAAAAATGCCTTTCTTAGCAAGTCACTATCGAATTTTTCAGTAGAGAGCAATTCCACTCAAACCAATTTCTCTAACACCTCATAAACATCATATGTGAGCTGATCAAACACTAAAAACACAACTGTAACACTGATTTCTCAGAATCACCAGCCAGTTGCTCATGTTTTCAACCAAGTTGCAGTTGAGATGCCATGAAGTGATCCGGCCATTTCCAATCAAGTCCAAGCATTCAAACACACTCCATATGGTGTAGGGAAGCTGTTCAGATTATCACAACTCATCTGTAACACCTCCAACTCAAAAATCACATTGCTCTTGCTGCCACGACCTTCAAGTAAGCCTAAACTTGGTCATCTCTTAATCTATGCATATTTCCTCGCACAATACTTTTGCCAAATGTTCATAATCATGCATAGAATGTTTCCCCTCAATTAATTGCTTTATTTGAATCGTGTATCAAAATTCTCTGCCTTCATGCAAATTTTAGGGTTCTTGAGGTTTTGTCTTGATTTCTTATTCCATGCTTAAAATGAATGAAATTAAAGGCCACAAACATGATCGTGAGGTGAAAACGAGCAGATTGATATGTGGATTGTGTGATTTCATCAAGTATTCAGTGAGATTGGATAGAAAATGCAAATCTGAGCAAAACTCCCTTCGCGCGTGTTCTTCGCCCATGTTCTTGGCGCCTTTTTCATAAATTTGAATATTTGAATTTTGTGATTTTATTTAATTGATTCAAAAATTAATTTCTCTCTGAGTTTTAATGATTTTGAGTTGATTCTTTTTTTAATAATTCACAAAAATGTTAAAATATTTTATTTTGCCAAAAATTCCCCAAAATATTATTTATTTCATATACTTGATATTTTTGCAAAGAATTAATCTTTTATTTGTTTTTTCACATTTAAAATATTTTTTCCTCCTTGATTTTCCAAATTTAATTGGTTTCCAATCATTTTGTGGATATAAACATGATTTTTGAAACATTGATCCAAGATCACCACTCATTTTTCACATGTTTTTCAATACTTTTTATTAATTTTTTAACAAAATTAATTCCTTTTTTAAACAAAATTAGGGTTTTGATTAATTCAATGTTGGTGCAGTATAGGGCAAGCAACAAAAGCATTGGAAGTATTTTTCTGGGAATTATCGTGTCCACAGAGATCGGTGCTACTGAACTTCCATTCAACAAGTTAATTGATAATGAGTTTGGGTTTAAATGGTTTAAAGCGTAAATGCGGAAAAGTAAATAAGAACATAAGAAAATTCATTCATCAGAGAGAAAAGACTTATCAAGCATGTATATATTCCACTCGTCACAGACTTAAACTTATGGACCAGTTGCACTCAACTTACAATACTCCTCAATATCACCCGGTATCGCTCACAATAGTGTTCATCTCTGACACACCGAGCTGAGAAACAACCGTATCACTCTCTTCGTCACTCTCGCGCACGAAGCCTCGAAATACGGAAGGCATTTAAATTTCGACACCCATACGGATTGTTAGACCTAAATCTATCTCTAGCATCCAGAAACTAACAGATAATTATCCTTAATCGAAGTTTCTGACGTTTATCTCTAACACGACCCAAACCCCGAGCATTTAAGCAAAAATCAAGAACAATCACCAACAGAGATTTGTAAAGCAAATTAAATATAACGCCATTGGAGACAAATGTACATAAGATCATATACAAACCCAACAAAGAAGAAAGACATGAAGAAAATAAAAAATGAACCAAACACTTCACGGATTGTCAGAGCCGATCGATGAGAAATCCACCCCGGATCATCCAAATGCAAGCTTCCATGATGTTTTCTAAGCAAATCCAATGAAGAAATGATGTTTGATGGAGTGGGAGAAAAAAATACCCAAACCATGCCCTAAAAAATTTATTTTTTCCACTATTTATGGACTGTCAAAGTCGCAGACCGCGCTAAGCGCGGTTTTGGGCGCTAAGCGCACTCTTATTAATGTTAAACCGCCTTAAAAGCGAGCTAAGCGGGTTCGGAGCATGCTAAGCGCGCTACTCGCTGGAATTTGCTCCTTCATTGGACTAGGAGCGCGCTAAGCACGCTCTTAGCATGCTTCCTGGGCTAGGAGCGCGCTAAGCGCGCTCATAGCATGCTTGAAAATCCAAAGCTTACTTTCTTCATAATTTTTGAACCGTAATTCCATTTTTCCCCCGGTTCGAAGCGTTGGAAAGCTTATTCAATGCTCTATACAACAATGGCAAAATCCCACTTATTGAATACCTACAAAAATGAGATAAAATCAATTAAACTCAATGATATTTACACGAAACACAATATATACACTAAAATGTAAACTATACGCATTTATAAACAAAACAGGGTTTACTCGTATGATATTTAACAAAAAGCAACGATAAGGGCAACAAAAATCATATACAAAAATAGGTACATTTTGCACTTATCAAACTCTCCCCAAATTACATAATTGTTTGTCCTCAAACAAAGCCAACAACTAAAGGAACAAAAGCGAAATCCAAGAAATCACGCAACAACAAGTTTTTACAAACAAAAACAAATGCAATGGTTCAATCGAAAATGGTACACACAAAGTAAATACTTACCACTAAACTTAAACGATAACATAATCACGAAACAAATGCTAAATACAAAATTCATGCCAAACATTCTAAAACAACACAAGTTCAAATGTGAATCACACCTAGCAAAAACAATCATCGGTAGATGAAAAACACAAAATGAGGGATTTTTGACTCACACAACAAACTTGCAAACAAAAGACTAAATTATGCAACCATCCAAAAATCATATTGAACATACAAAGGCCAGAATCACAAGGACTTTTCAAGGTTGTAATGTGGTCGGGCAAACAAACAAGGGGCAATTCCTAAAGCTAATCGAAACAAAAACTTGCCTAAACCTAAGGGAGTGATCAACTCACAAAAGTTCAAACACAAAATTTCAATCAAACTTCTTCCAAAATCCCAAGTGTTACACAAAACACAATACTTATTTAGCACAATTATTGAAACTCTTTTTGTTTCCTTTTACAAGGATTTTTCTTTTTCTTCTTTTTTTTTTCTTTTTCTCTTTCACAAATTTTTCGCTTTTTTCTTTTCTTTTTCAATCCTCATAGAATCCAACTAATGAATACACAATCATTCTCTCCCAAACTTGAATTCAACCACATCATCATGTGAATACTCCCTACTTTCTAAGGCAAGGCAAAAAATCCATACAACAACACAAAGTTGAGGTCCAAGAAAAAACAAAATCCATCAAAAATAAGTGAACTAAATACTCATAGACAAGCATTAAGTTCAAATAAAAAATGGATCAAAAAGCTCAAAGGGGTTACGAAAGATCACACGCTCACAAGGTGAATGACTATTTGGCTAAGGTAGTTGTGCTCAAAATGAAACAATTGCCTTGATCCTTTTCATGCATTCATATACACAACATAAACAATAGATTAAGCATAATAAAATCCAGTTAAAACAAGAATATTGGTACTCCGAGCATATATGAACAATGGAAGGCTTCCTCACAAAAAGGTTAGAAACTAAAGTGATTCACACAAGAACAAGTATACAAAAGAATAAATGGCATGAAAGTTTGTAAAAAGCCTAAGTATCATGAATATGCTAAAGTATAGAAAGCGATAAATACATACCTTGAACGCGTACCAAACTTTAAACACTATCATTACCACGCATTCTCAAGTTGAAACACTCAAAATCGAAAAATCACCGATTGCGACTTCAAGCTATCAAACCAAAATTTGAGTCCCAACAACAACAAAAGAATTAGAAAAATTACTAATAATGACTAATATATAAGCCCTTGGTGGAAGTGGGAAGAAAGGGGAGCCAAGTGAACAATTAAAAGAATTCACTAGCTCAGCACAACAGGGCGCGCTAAGCGCGCTACACCAGAACCAGAAAAACCAGTACAACAACAAGGTTCTGGTGTAGGCCTCCACTTAACACCTACGCAACTCAATTACAAAACATACAATATTTACACATACAAACTTCCTCAAGTTAAACACGACAAGCTTGAGGAAAACAAAACTTAACACCTTAACACGAACTACCATAAACATACTAAAAGAATGGGAGAAAAAAAGACATTAGAAACTAACAACAATAAAACTTGCTTGTTTTACGTCATAAGTTCGACGCCTATTATTTATACACACTTCTCCAAGTTGCCTCTTTACACGGTTAGCGCTCACCGACGATGAAACCTAACCAAACACTTAGCAAACGTGAAGAGAAACAAACATATACACTAAATTTACAAGTATGCAAAACATGTAAAATTCACAAATATGGTAAACATATACAAGTATCAATATCAACAAGTGAAAATAGACAATATATACGATATCTACAAAACTCAAAAACAAAGAAACTATCGCAATGCGATCCAATAAAAACACCAATCCCCGACAACGGCGCCATTTTGTTGGTGCGGTATAGGGCAAGCAACAAAAGTTTTGGAAGTATTTTTCCGGGAATTATCGTGTCCACAGAGATCGGTGCTACTGAACTGCCATTCGACAATTTAATTATTAATGAGTTTGGGTTTAAATGGTTTAAAGCATAAATGCGTAAAAGTAAATAAGAACAGAAGAAAATTCATTCATCAAAGAGAAAAGACTTATCAAGCATGTATATATTCCACTCATCACAGACTTAAACTTATCGACCAGTTGCACTCAACTTACAATACTCCTCAATATCACCCGATATCGCTCACAATAGTGTTCATCTCTGACACACCGAGCTGAGAAACAACCGTATCACTCTCTTCGTCACTCTCGCGCACGAAGGCTCGAAATACGGAAGGCATTTAAGTTCCGACACCCATACGGATTGTTAGCCCTAAATCTATCTCTAGCATCCAGAAACTAACAGATAATTATCCTTAATTGAAGTTTGTGACGTTTATCTCTAACACGACCCAAACCCGAGCATTTAAGCAAAAATCAAGAACAATCACCAATAGAGATTTGTAAAGCAAATTAAATATAACGCCATGGGCGACAAATGTACATAAGATCAAAGTAAAAATCATATACAAACCCAACAAAGAAGAAAGACATGAAGAAAATCAGAAATGAACCAAACACTTAACGGATTGTCAGAGCCGATCGATGAGAAATCCACCCCAGATCATCCAAATGCAAGCTTCCATGATGTTTTCTAAGTAAATCCAATGAAGGAATGAAGTTTGATGGAGTGGGAGCATAAAATACCCAAACCATGCCCTAAAAAATATGTTTTTCCACTATTTATGGACTGTCAAAGTCACAGACCGCGCTAAGCGTGGTTTTGGACGCTAAGCGCGCTCTTATTAATGTTAAACCGCCTTAAAAGCGCGCTAAGCGGGCTCGGAGCGCGCTAAGCGCGCTACTCGATGGAATTTGCTCCTTCCTTGGGCTAGGAGCGCGCTAAGCACGCTCGTAGCATGCTTGAAAATCCAAAGCTTACTTTCTTCATAACTTTTGAACTGTAATTCTGTTTTTCGCCCGGTTCGAAGCGTTGGAAAGCTTATTCAATGCTCTATACAACAATGGTAAAATCCCACTGATTGAATACCTACAAAAATGAGATAAATTCAATTAAACTCAATGATATTTACACGAAACGCAATATATACACTAAAATGTAAACTATACGCATTTATAAACAAAACAGGGTTTAGTCGTATGATATTTAACAAAAAGTAATGATAAGTGCAACAAAAATCATATACAAAAATAGGTACATTTTGCACTTATCATTCAACCCTCATCAATTATTTTCAAACACTCATGGGCCTCTAATAGAGTGTAAGACCCAATCCCCTTTTAACCAAAACTTTTTGGGCCTTAGATATTGTATAAGTCCCTCTGCGTTAAAAAAATCTCGGCGCGATCGCCAATTCAAAAATCAAATCCCTTGGGCCTCTCCTCGAGCTATAAGTCCCATTCCTTTTCTTAAAAAAACAATTTTGCTCTAATAGAGTGTAAGACCTAACCCCTTTATAAATAATACCTTTGGGCCTGACACATTGTATAAGTCCCCCCGTATACTTTTTTAATAAAATCAACTGGGCTTCTCCTTGAGCTATAAGACCCATCTTTATTCATTTTCAAAACTCTTTGGGCCTCTAATAGAGTGTAAGACCCACCCTTTTTTTTTCCAAAATGATTTGGGCCTCAGATGTTATATAAGACCCACTGTGTTTTAAAAAACCTCGGCGCGATCGCCGTTTTCAAACAAATAACCCTGGGCTTCTCCTTGAGTTGTAAGTCTCATCTCTTGTACAAAAATAGATCTTTGGGCCTCTAATAAAGTGTAAGACCCATCCCCTTGTACATAAAAACTTTTTGGGCCTCAGTCGTTGTATAAGTCCCGATACGATCTTTAAGACAACGGTGCGATCATCGTTAAAACTTGGGCCTCTCCTTGAGTTGTAAGCCCCAACAATCTTTTCAAAACACTTTCTCCTTTGACTTTGAATTCAAACATATGTTGTTATCAAAACTTTATTTAATTTATTTGTTGAACAACTAACAAAACAACATGGAAGCTCTATAACGGGTAAGTGTTTATCCGCTTTCATTTACCGCTTTCATACGTATATAACTGTATTGTGGGGTTGTTTCACTGTAAGTCTTCTTTGACATCCTTTTATATACATATCACATATCTACTGTGTAATACTAGTATAGTTATTTAGAGTTTTCCCCGGCAACTACGTCTAGAACTAGGTAAAGCCTGTTGGTCACTCTCGAATACAAACAGAACTAGATCCCCCGTAGGATTCCAGATACAGTCTTCTCTCCTCTTGGGGTTAAACAATATGAAACAAAGAGAAAGGCAGTATTCTCGGTGAACCTTTTCTCAGACTGTCACCCTTAGAAATTGTCAAAGATACTCTAACTCCCCAGAGATGATATTTTCTCCGTGAATGGCATCTCTTGAGTTTCTTCTAAATTCTTGAACTTTCCTGGAATGATTTCTTCTCTGTGAATTGAATTTCTTGAACTTCTCTTGGTTCAGGGACCCACAGGCTTCCTAAAAGAATCCCAGCCTCCTCTTGGGCGTTGTACAAGGACCCTTCGGCTTCTTAAAAGTTCTCATGCCTTCTCTTGGGCTTAATACAAGGACCCTGACGACCTTTTAAAGGTATAAGACAGAACTTAGTCATCCTTTGCTAGAGCAGTCTTTCCAGCGTCAAAACTCTGGCCATTTTAGGGTTGATACTCATCCCTTAATGCCCGCGCCTCCTCTTGGGCATTGTACAAAAGATAAAACTCTAGACTTGGACAGTCTAAACCTCTTGAGTCTCAAAGACATTCTCAAGTTCCTTTCAAACATAGGAAAAACACCTATCACTCTGGATCAATCTCCATCAGAAACCTGGTCTCTCTCATGAGAGTTCCCCACACTTGGACCCGCTTCAGGATCTCAATAATCCTCAGCAGTAAGTTAGCTTTCTCTTGGGCTTTGTGCAAATGATTCTCCCCAGTGGAGCTAACGTTTTCAGACTCTCTTTTTGAGTCAACCACTTTTAGCCTCCGTCTTGGGTTTTGTACAAGACATGTAAAAAACACTCTCTTGTTGAGTATAAAAGACTCTCTTGTTGAGTCAATCTCCTTTTAGCTTCAATCTCGAGCTTCGTACGAGACAACAAATCACTCTCTTGTTGAGTATAAAAGACTCTCTTGTTGAGTCAAATCCAACTTCAGACTCTCTTGTTAAGTCAATCACCTGTTCAAGTCTCTCTTGTTGAGTCAACCTTTTTAGCCTCCGTCTTGGGCTTTATACAGGACAGATAAAGGTACTCTCTTATTGAGTCAAACCCTTTCAGCCTCCATCTTGGGCTTTATACAAGATACATTCTCCCCAACGGAGTCAAAATCCCTTTTAGCCTCAATCTTGGGCTTTGTACAAGACAGAAAGAACATTTTCCCTGGAAAAGTCAAACTTCCAGCCTCCTCTTAGGCTTTGTATAAAGAAACCCCCGGTTGAGTCAATCAACCTCTTAGCATCAAACTTGTGCTTTGATCAGGGCACACAAAAATCAACAATTCCCTCAGAGGAAGTCTAATCCCTCTTTAGAAATGACAAGTTCTCTCTCAGTCAAACTCTTTAGCTTCACATCTTGGGCTTTGAACAAGATACAAACACCTTTAACTTCAATCTTGGGATTTGAACAAGACACCAAAACATCTCTTTCCTCTCATAAAACAGGAGGAACTACGATCGCTCTGATTTCCCTGTTTTGTTAAACGGGAATACGTAGGCATAAGATTTTGAAATCTTAGCGAGCATACTAATCAAAAAGTCAAAGTCCAGTACCTTCACCCATCCATCAAAAACATCAGACCTAGTACCTTACCAAAAGCCTCTTGTACAGTCACGACACCCCGTTCTTAAACGAAATAAACCTAAAGACAGACCCCCCTATTTTGATAACATCTGTAAACCAACAGTTTTGACTGTTTAATCTCAGTATGCAAGCAGGGTTAATTGGAGACATCTATTTCCCTTCCTTAATCAGCTTCACAGGATAAAAAATGAATCGAACTGTAGTACCAAAGCGATAGTGATTCAAAACCACAAAAATTGCGCTACAACATGAACAACCATCGGGTTGTTACCTTCGATCCAAAACATCCATCCCATCCATTAATACCCTTGAATATATCTGAGTTGATTGATGTAATCTTCAAAACTCCTCCTTGTTTAAACGCCAGAAAGTATCTCCCAAAGATCTTATCCAAAAACAGACAGGATGCCTGCTTTGATACCAATTGAAATTCTGGCATAGCAGACAACAGATGTCCTAACACATGTCAAGACATTATTCTGCATAATTATTTAAACAAGAACAAAACTGCAGACTGATACCTTGAATATCAGTAACTGCAGAAACACAGATGTTTCGTCATCTGTTCCAACATGTTAATCAATACTGAACTGTAAATTGCAGAATGATAAACAACACAGAATATGATGACCCAGTTCGGTGCAACTCACCTACATCTGGGGGATACCAATCCAGGAAGAAGACTCCACTATCAGTAGTATAGTTTTATGTAAACAACCTCAGGTTTACAGTAGACACCCACGCTTACCTATACTACCCAATGAAGACTTTATCATTAGAAGTCACATCTAATTGATAAGAGAAACCCATCTCACTCCCTAAATCATAACCTGTGATTATCTAATAGTTACTACACCATAACTGTATCATCCTATTGAAAGACACCCCTTCCAATACAAAGTTCAGTCAAGCATCCTTAACTAATAAGTTAACTTGGATTTGCTTCAAAGCTTCATCCAAAAACAATACACGATTCATTACCTACGGGTTTATGAATCTGTACAAGTACCTATGTCTGCCACACTGTATCAAATCGATATAGAGGGAGACTTACAAGAAAGCCTATGACTCTCAAAACCCTAAACCCTATTTTCTACTTTACAAAGTTTTACAATAGGTTCGGTTTTTCAGTCCAATGTCTTGGTCTTCTTTTATACTTTTCTGCTTCCATGGGATTCGAATCTTCTGTTTATTGACCCCTTGATCCATTGTTGTAATCATTCCTTGATTCTTGCACTAGATTTAGAACCTGCTATATTTGTCGAGTCAGAATGTCAGGACATTGCCTTCGACATCTTTTTTTGCAACATTCTTCATTATGTTTTAACCAAAATTTAGTCAAACTTCAGGAGCTTTCAATTATTATTATTAAATTGAAATGTGTTTGGCTGGTCATGTGTTTTTATGTGAGTCTTTCCTTTTGTTTTTTGTTTTAATTAATAAATGTGTGTGTAAAAACAAAAGTGTATTGTATACTGATTAAATGTCATTAATAATATTATGCATGTGTGTAGGATGAATAGTGTGTTTATTGTGTATATAATATAGTAAAAGTCATGTTTGTACTATGTTGATATTTAAGTGTGTTTATTGGCCTGTGTAGTATCTACTTAATGTTGTGTTTCTGAATTTTTTTTTATCTCTTTCCTAAAATGATGAACTGCTCCACTCCCTCTTTGTGGGAGTTTGTTAGCTTTTTATTTATAATTTTGATTATTTTTTTTTATTTTCTCTTTTTAATTCATTTAATATTATTAGAAAAAAGACAAAAAATATTTTTATCACTTATTTTGATATTTTCTTTTTTTTAGTTTTAATTAGTTATTTGGTATAAGATTAAAAATGTAAAATTTGATTTTTAGTTACTTTTATTTAAATGTTAGGAAAAATGCTAAAAATATTTTATCTTTTATTTTAATATTTTTCTTCTAACTTAATTACTTATTTGTTAAATATTTGAAAAAATGTAAAAATAATTTTTATTTTTGTAATATTGAAAACACCAAAAAAATATTCTAATTGCTCATTTTAGTATTTTATTTCTAGTTAATTATTTGTATACTAAAATGTGAAAAATATCTTGCTACTGAATTTTCAATTTCATTTCCCTAAAATCTTGCTGCATCTACCTTTTATTTTAGTTCAACGTTTTTGGGTAATTTGGATTATCCTATTTGGACTTGTTTCGATTTACATGAATTGTTTATGAATTATAATTTCTTGCAAATAATAAAAATAAACATTTATATCATTTTCTATTTTATTTGTATATTCTAAAAAAATACAAAAACATTTTAATTCTTTATTGTTAATATTTTTTCACGATGTTTTGCTGTGATTGTATTTTATGTCTCGCGATGCTTTGCCGCAAATATCTATTAT
Source organism: Lathyrus tuberosus (assembly GCA_022829125.1). Classification (NCBI taxonomy): domain Eukaryota; kingdom Viridiplantae; phylum Streptophyta; class Magnoliopsida; order Fabales; family Fabaceae; genus Lathyrus; species Lathyrus tuberosus. The sequence continues at coordinate 14,352,887 of JALAZF010000116.1, forward strand.
TTTACCATGACGTTTTTCCGTGACTGTTCTTTGTGTTTGTGGATTCACGATGCTTTGCCGTGTCCGTTATTGATGTTACTTGCTGTTGATTACCATGATGTTCTTCCATGTGTATTTTTGTGTATTGTGTCTGTGCTTTTATTTGATACCATTTACATGATGCTTGTCCATGTTTCTGCTACTTTCTATTCCTTGTTGACCTAATCCAAGGGAAGGGATTGTATGTTGACTTCATTGTCATTGTGCATGTCCCTTGTTTATTCTATTTGTCTTTGTTGTTCTTGGTTCTTAGAACCTGACAACCCGTAGCGTCCGAACGACGGACGCTCTGATTTCTCAAAGTTCCTTTTGAGAATATGTAGGCACAAGGTGAATCCTTGGCGAGCAACCTTTTCCTTTTCTTTTGTTTACCCTTATTTAGGGGAACTACGAATGCTCTAATTCCATTCTCGTCAGGGTACGTAGGCACGAGATGCGATGTCTTGGCGAACATACTTAGGACTAACACCTTGGGCCTCCCTTTATCTTTTCACCATTTAGTAGAGAAAATAACAAATGACATAATAAAACAAGAGGTTCCTGTAGAGTACTACAGATACTTGGGATGCTAGCACCTTCCCTAGGTATAACCAACCCTCGAACCTTAGAGTCTCTTTTGCTTTGCATTGCATATTTTGGGTTATTCGCTCTTTTACCCTTCCCTTGGATAAATTAAAGATCAGTGGTGAATTAATATTTGTGAAACTAGTTAATATAATAGCTACGGTATCTGATTCTCACCGCGACAAAAATGGCGACTCTCCTGGGGATCTTTGTTCAGTGGGGTACACCTAACTTGTTTTATATGTGTTATATTTGTATATTTGTATATATCTGTCTACTTGGGTTTTTCTGTATGCAGGGTGGTTACATACTGTTATGAGATAAGTCCTAACCTGGACTTGAGTGCGCTTAGGATAGGAAGGTGATATATTCAAGGAGGCTTATAGGGAGTTGATTCCCGACCAAGCTGACTTGAGAAATCACCACTCAGTTGAGGCCCTCTTGAGAGTAGTACTGTTGAACGAGTATTCGTGAAAACATTACTACTTTCGACCTAGAAGCCCGTGAAACTGAGGACCTTTATTTACCTTTAACCCAACTTGGCCTTCTTAGGACGTAGTGCGATGACTATGAATGAGTAGTCCCAAAATAGTTGATACGCGATACTACACTCAAAAGAGGTTCTCTTGAGAATATTATTAACTGCCAAGTAATTAAGAAATTGATAATATCTGAAAGATGGGCTGATGACATTGAGAACTTGTTAGAACCCGTTGTACAGGTACACTATAAACACTAGTGCATACCCCGTGGTTGGTTCTTCACCCAGAATCCATGTTGTGATCTTGAACCTTTGATCATGTTATATGTGATTTGCATCATGTTTTGCATCGCATTGCATATCATTTGCATCTTTACATGATTCATTGCATACATTTGTTTGTCCAACAAATCATCTCTAGTTGTCTATATCTTCCAGTGTCATCTTTTAGTCGTCAAGCTGATTCCTCGACACAGATACAGGACTAGGACTAACTACGAACGCAAGATGTCAGAACAAGAAGCACACAACGCAGAGATCCGAATGGAGATCGATGGTCTTAAGTCAAGCATGACAAATCTCACTGAAATGCTCCAGGTTTTGATCGCTAGAGGAGAGCAACCCCAAAGGACTGTTATCTAGGAGGTTTCAAATGCTGAACCTCAGCCTGTTCAGGTGCCACCTTCAACTTGGCCATAGTTTGGGTTACCCCACAACTTCTCTCCACCTATTGCATCTACTGCTATGATTGGTCAAACTATCATACCAGTGTTTCAAGCTCCAGTTTTCGCTGAGCCTAGACCTGTGGTCCACACTGTGGCCGAGACTATCCAAGCTCCATTTGAAAATCCTCTTTATGAGTACAATGCTGCTAGTGCTCAAGGTGAAGACCGAGAAGACTTTGTTGAACCTGAGGTTGTCCATGAACAGTTTCAGACCATATACAAGAGACTCCGAGCCGTTGAGGGTACCGATTTCTTTAGTGTGGACACAGACAACATGTGCCTGGTTTCTGACCATGTTATGCCTGCCAAATTCAAAACTCCCAAGTTTTTGAAATATAAGGGTCACTCTTGTCCAAGGGCTCATTTGGTCATGTACTTTCGAAAGATGGCTGCTTATACCAACAACTAGAAGCTGGTCATCCATTATTTTCAAGACAGCCTGAGTGGGGATTCTCTCAAATGGTATATGAATCTTGAACAGAATAGTATCCACTGCTTCCAGGATCTTGCTAATGCTTTTATGAAGCAGTATAAGTACAACCTCGACATGGCTCCTGACCGCCGTCAACTTCAAAATATGTCTCAGAATGAGAAGGAATCTTTTAAGGAGTATGCTCAGCGGTGGAGAGAGTTGGCTTCCCAAGTTGAACCTCCTTTGGCAGAGAAGGAGCTGACTGGAATGTTCATGGACACCTTGTCTCCATTCTATTGGGAGAATATGATTGGCAGTGTCTCTTCTAACTTCACTGATTTGGTAACCATTGGTCAAAGACTCGTGGAAGGACTCAAGAATGGTAAAGTGTCCAAGGCTGCTGAATCTTTTAATGGTGCGAAGAAATCCTATGGGAACTTCCAGAAGAAGAGAGAATACCATACCAATGTTGTCATGACTGAAGAGAGAAGACCTCGTCCTAGACCTCAGCATGCTAATCACCCTACCATTGCTGTTGTTACTCCTGTGGTTGCTGCTCCACGACCAGGTCAAGCTCCCCAACATCCGGCTATAGGGCAGAACTAGTACCGTAATAGGAATCAATTCGATCTTATTCCCATGACGTACACTGAACTTTATCCTGGTCTAGTTCATAAAGGTTTAATTACCACAAGGACTATGCCTCCTCCTTCAAATCCTCTTCCATCTGGATTCAGATCTGATCTCCACTGTGCATTCTATGAAGGTGTCACAGGCCACGATCTGGAAAATTGCTATGCATTGAAGGCCAGAGTGTGTGATTTGATTAAGGTCGGAATCCTTAGCTTTCATAATAGTAATCCTAATGTTCAGAACAATCCTCTGCCAGAGCACGTCAAGTGAAGTTTCGGTCGACCTTAGCCAACTATCCTCCTAAAAGCAAGTGTTTCAGACAGGCCAGCTCACCCCTGTTGCTGATTAGTCACTAGGCCTTGTTTCTTGTTGTTTGCATTTCCCTTTATTTGTATTAGCTGTTTGTTTTCGAATTATGTTCGTACTTTCGGGATTAATGAAATGAGCATTGCAACTTTTGATTCAATTCATTTTGTCCATTATTTACATTTTTATGTTTTCATTTTCAAAAATATTTTATCTCTTTTCCATTTTCTTTTGATTATGCAAAGATTGGAGGGAGGATGACGATAACGTTATACCCATAATTGTTGGTATTCTTTCAAATAAATTTTGTTGACGATGTAAGGCATCGTTTCAATCTCCCAAACACTGGAGAAATAAGGAAGATATTCCCTTGTCAACCCCTTCGAGCTTAGAAGTTCGATTTTCTTTCTTTACAAAAAAACCCGCAATCTTAACCTTGGGATGGATAGTTCTCAGTTTACTTGGTTATGCTTTCAAGTAAAACACCTTTCATATAAAGGTTGCATTCACAATTTTCCTTTGCACACAGCAAGTAAGTGTCGAAGATGTCTTTCAAGCCGATGGTGGTTCACCGTAATCATTAAGTCAGGCAGTCACTTTCTTTCAAGAAAAAAAAAACAAACAACAAAAAGTTCGCTAAGTCAAAACCTATGAAGGAGACTTAGGCAAAACTGGGGCATCCCATTGATTGTAAGCTTTAAAGAAACAGTTCAGGCAAAAGTTAGGGATAATAGAAGAAGAGATCTTTAAATCCTTCATCCAGGAAAACCCTCAATGGAAAAAACAACCAAATGTAGTAAGGGAGGAGTGACTGCTATTTCAAATTACCTCGACTTCTGAACCATCATCAATGAAATTTCCAACCTCTTGGGAACCTGAGTGCATAGTCTGAGTTAATTGAGCGTAGGGCTGAAGGTCATCACGAAGATTGGGTGGGGACAAATAAACTTTGAGCCTTTATCCTTTGTTTCTTAAACCTTGAATTAGGTCGCGTTACAACCCTCAAAAGACCTAACTGAAGCAAGGTTATTTTGAAAGCATACTATAGCAAGGTTGCGTAAACTGACTCCAAAAGATCCTTGCAAATCATGTTGTTTTGGCATCACATATGTGCTTCACCTTTCACTTTAAATGTCTTTAAACTCCGTGTTTTGACTAATGTCTCATATGCTTTACATCTTTTAAAAAAAGAGATTTTGATTTCAAAGGTTGCATGAACTTTGCATTAAAATTACCATGTTTGTATGAACACTTTTGTTTCCAAACTGGTTTTCCTCTCAAGGAATTTTCAAACAGTTAAGAAACTTGGTCAGTGATCCTATCAGGGGCAAGTTCTTTCCAGATCCTGTTGAAAATCAATTCAAGATTTGTGGTTCTGTGCAAGTCCTTCTCATAATTGGTTTATCCAGAAAATTTTCAAGACTCAGACTGGGGCAAGCTTTCCAAGAGCACAGTAAAAGCAGTCATTTATAGGATCAAACAAGCTGAAGTATTGAAAAGTTCATCTACAACAGTCATCTAATCTGGGGAAATTTACTTGAAGAATCCCCAAGCATCTCTCCATCCTTCCTATAAGGATCACCAACTTTGTACAGTTTACTAGTGTGACAGAGCTGTGTTCAACAGTAGTATCTTTAGTCCCCAAGCAGAATGACAGTGATATCCATGTTAAGGAATCACTCTTCCAGTCCTGTCTTCTCCCCGAAAGAATCGAGCCTTGTCGTAAACATCTGCATCTGCATTTGATTATATATCATCTGTATAATTCATATAAATATGCATAACAAGAGTGTCTCATCCTCATTTGCATTCACCATAGGTCGTGTTGTTATCAACGTCTCACCTTGTGGTCAAAGTCTAACTCATTTGGCACCTACCAAACAGATATTATCGTGTCTATCTAACGTTCTTCCAGATATGAACTTTCTTATCCGATGTTTCTCTGGATATATCTGTTGCCTTTTCATCCAATGCCATTCTTGGATGTCACATATATTTATCTCTCTAATGTTTTACCAGATTGAGTCTTTTGTTCTGATGTTCTTCTAGAACTTATCTGATGTTTTTCCAGATATTTCCATCATGATTCTGATACCCTTCCGGAATTTGTTTCACTCCCCAGCGAGTTCCCAAATATATACCTTTGCAATTTTGATGCTTTTCCAGAATGTTATTGCTTTTACCGTCTGATGATTTTCCAGATGTGTCTTTTGTTCTGATGTTTTTCCAGAACCTCCTTTGTGTCAATCTGACGTTCTTCCAGATACGACTTTACTTCTAATGTTTTTCCAAAACCTCTTGGTGTCTATCTGATGTTCTTCCAGATATGATGTTGTTATCTGATGTTCTTCCAGATATGTCTTCAAAATATTTTTCCGTACATTTAATGCTTTTCTAAATGTTTCGGATGTATCTTCAGAATCTTTGTCTTCATCTAATGCTCTTCTAGATGTCTTTAATTTATTTATGACTATGGTTAACAGCTGTTGAATGTTTTCAAGTTTATTTCCATTTTCCATCTAAGGCTTTTCTTGATGTGTTCCGGAGTTTATTCGATGTTTTTTCGAATATCTCTTATGTATTCCGGAGTTTATTCGATGTTTTTTCAAATATCTCTGATGTGTTCCGGAGTTTATTCGATGTTTTTTCGAATATCTCTGATGTATTTAGGAGTTTATTCGATGTTTTTCCGAATATCTCTGATGTTTTCCGGAGTTTATTCAACGCTCTTCTAAATATCTCTGATGTTTTCCAGAGTCCATTCAATGCTTTTCTGGATGTCTCTGAAGTTTTCGCATGTTCCCCAGTGGAGCTTATTCAATGCTATTCTGAATATCTCTGATAGATGCATGTTTATATTCCAAAGTTCATTCAATTCTCTCCTGAATGTTTATTGATAGTTGTTGCTGTACTTTCTCAGAGTTTTGTTCAATGCATTTCTGACAAAACCTCTGATGACTGTAACCCTTTCCTCGCATCTGATGTTTTCCCGGATGTCTGTATCTCCATTCAGGTTTTGTCCCTCTTTTTTCAAGTATTACTGGATACCCTTTGTCACCTTGGAAGATGCCCATAATATCTTGTATTCCTCAGTTGTGTCTCCTTGATAATTTTCCCCTTGGAATCTTTCTTTGTTTGCTAAGTTGTTCCTCATTGGATCTTTCATTCTTTAATTGTGCTTCGGCAACACTTCTGTATACAGTTTCTTTGTCTTGTATTCATATCATTTCATGTCATATCATGTGCATCATGTGGCATCTTAGGGCCAAAAATTGTGCATGTTTGTATTTAAGCCTCTCCTATCACGTTGAGACGAAGATTTTAATCTCCATATCTCCGAATAGAAGAAACTTAAATAGGGGCATCTGTCATACCCTAATTTTTGACCCTGAGATTTTGTTTTTCGTTTCGCATTGTCTGTATAGCATAACATGCACTTCATCTTGCATAGTGTCTGAAATGTCAGTCAGAATAAATTTGTTGGATTTACAGACAAACCGGTCTAAATTTATTTCAAAATCTGACCAAGCGGTGTATTTTTTCAATATGTTTATTTCGCGCTGATTATTTTGGTCATTTTATTTTTTAGAGTACTTTTCTGCCCGACCTTTTATTTCGTTTTTTAATCATTTTTATTTATTTATTTATAGTTAAATAATCATTTAATTTATTTAGATTAATTAGATATTTAATTTAAATTTTTGTTTTTATTAATTAACTAGTAAGAGACCCGTGCGTTCGCACGGGTGTTTGTAGTTAGGTTTAAAACGAAAAATTATAAATTGAGATATTAAATAATTATGAATTTGATTTTTTATTGATCAATATGAGATACAATATCGTTAATAAAAAATAAAGGATAAATAGAAAGATGGCGATGTAATATGCATAAAAATAGGGTTTAAAAATAATAAAGGTTATCTAATATAAGAAATGGGCCAAAAATATTAGAAGAATAATAATATAAATCAATTCTAATTAAGGGAATGCAAACTGAGTTTTTAATTAGTATAATAATAATGATAAAATCTGAAACGATAGCCCAATAGAAAAAAAGGTATTGTGGTGATAGTGTCCCGTGAAAATAATGAATTTCAGTGATAAAAGTTACAATGCTAGTTGAAACAACTATATAAGCATATTGTCAACATGAGAGTAAATGAAGTCCCAAGTGAAACAACCATAACCATATAGGTAACATAAGACACAATACAGTCCTAGTTGAAACAACTAATACAATATTGATAACATGGCACGAAGTCTGTATTCCATATCAAATTACATGAGACATAAACTCTGTAGAAATCAGTTTTAAGTGAAAATCAAAGTTCTATTGTTTTTATATTAAGTGTACTTATTTATTGCCAACATGACACGTGTGTATGTATATACGTGTGTGTGTGTGTGTATATGATAGAGACCAAGTGAACCGTAACCGATATTGACAATATACTAACAATAACTTCAGAACAATAAAAATCAAATTTCAAACCTGAAGTCCTGAAGTATCACAAGGAGGATAAACTCGCTTAATCCGATCTGGAACTCCCCAAAGCTTTTCAATATGGGCTTTGGTCCAAGATGAATTCACCATAGCTAGGTGTGCGCAAGATCCAACAATCCCATACAACCAGCTGAAGATTGTGTAGTAAATTATTTTGCATCGAGAAAGCCAAACACTGCCAGAAAATAGCTGTCGGGTTATGCATACAATTTGGGTATGAGAGAAAAAACATGATGACAGCAAATCTAATAGACGTCCATCTTAAAGTGCTTTAGCAACTACGCGGCCTAAAAGCCTGAAATATTCAATCACTTTAAGAAACATGTTGCCCAACGGAGTCGCAAATCATCAACTGCACGACTTAAGTTTTGAGGTCTAACCAGAAAGAGAAATGGCCCAAGTTGCTTCATCATCAACTACACGACTTAAGTTCTGTAAACAATAAAAAATGCTATTTGTTAACTGTGAGGCAAAAATATATTAAGTATAAAATCACTTTATTTCAAGACAGGCATGAGAATTAAAAAATCAAAGTAAAAATTATGTTCAAAATAATAAAGTAATTATTTTTAACTTCACAAACCAATACTCAGTTGATACATGGAAACTTAAGCATTACCGACCAAATTAGTATAGTAAATAAATACCTCATCAATGTGATAGATGGAAAATGGATCAAAGCTTTTACTAAGCTCCACAACTTCATCACATAAGATCTTTAGTTCTGGGTCTTCGATTTCCCACAAACCTTGGAACTATTGTTTAGAAATAAAAAATGAATAAAAAGTAAATCTTAACAATATCTAAAAATGAAACTATTGTTCTGTGTCTTCTACTTGACTCCAGCTGGTTACAAGGCTGTCGCTCCACATTTCACAGTGGGTCTGCCTCTAAATTATTTATTTCATTGTGAGGTCAGTGGAGTATTATTGAAAATGAGGATGGTCGAATAATGCATGAAGTCGTGTGTAAAAAGTACACAAAGTATTAAGGTTCAATTCAGATGATAGTTATGGCAAAAATTCTGATATACGTGAACACTTACGACTCCTCAAAGAATTATTGAATCCACACAAGATAATTATGGCAGAAATTGTGATATATGTGATTTAGTATAATAATAGTCTTAAGTCTGCTCGATAAATTGAGAAGTTAAAGATTACCACTGAATTTCTAAGCTCTTCACACAAGAACCTTCACAAGAGCTATTCATACAAGAACAGCAAGATACAATGATAGTTCTTTATAGTTGAAAAAACAGCAGGGTAAGTAGTTATATATAGTTGAAAAAACAATGATAATTCTTACATCTTGAAGAGTAATCATCTCCCCAATAATTTTGACATCCCTCATAAAGGAAAAACACATATCTTCAACATGACCTTAGGAACCAGTTTGGTGTGAAAGGGAGGTTAGGCTTTCCAATTGCTGCAAGAAAATTGAAAATAACGTTACGATTACAATTAGTTTAAATGGTATTTCTAAGAGTTGCAATTAAACTGAGCAAACTGAGCACCAAACTGAGCACCAAACTGAGCAAACTGTTGGCCTGGTGCTGGTATATCGCCATCCAGTCCCTGAGGAATAGCTAAATAAGAGTTGGTCTGTCCCATCGTCTCTCTGTCAAGCTGTAAAATCATTAACAAAGAAAAGTTAAAGAAAAGTTAAGCTCCATGTTAGAAATATGAAAAAACAAAAACATAAACCAAGCAAACGCTAAATCTAACACCAAGTGTTGAAAAACACAAACCAAGCCAAAGCTAAACAAATATACATAAAGTTAAGAGTGTTCAACAACCATTTAAACTTAAAAATTATCGGAAATCACACCAAACCGTAAATCTCCATGGATCGTGCGCTGAAAAAATAGGATGGAAGATGAAAGAGTCAATAAACAATACATTTCCACGAGAAGAACAAAGTAGTTTCAAAGAAGAGATTAACTTACTGTAACGGAGATGAAATCAAGCTGTGCCAAAATCCAGCGATACGCAACCGACGAACTCTGCACCTGAGCGGCAAACTGAGATACAGAAACACTAACAAACATGAATTGAAAATGAAATCTTGAGCAAATAACCAGAAACAACACAAATGAAAATGAATTGAAAATGAAACGTTCAACCAAAATCTTGGTCAGTGTGCTACCTTTACTCCATTCAAATCAAAGAAAACTAAAAGAGCAGAAGAAAACATGATTTGGGCTTGTTTTATATTTGAAGGAAAAAAAGGAAGAAGAAAGAAACCGAGACGATGAAGAAATGGGGCGGCGGTTAGGGTTTGAGAGGAATGAGAGATGAGAAAAAACAGGTGAGAGAGAAGTGTAGGAAAAAGTTTGAATTGAGAGAAAGAGAAATGAAAAGAGGGGAAAACTATTTTTTTAGGATAGCCAAAGGATGAATGTCACTTGGCATCAATTTGTGAAAAACAACTATAAATTTTGGTTGATTTTGTTAGTTACTGAAATAACCTTGTGTTAGTGTAATTTTATTTTGAGAAAAGGGCAATTTGGTCAGTTTGGACAACCTCTTAGTAATGGATAGATAGTTGATTTGATTTTTAATTTGTTTATTAATATTTTCTTTTTTTATAAAAAACACAAAAACGTCCTATTTAATCAATACTTAACTATGATTCTCCTTCTAAAAACACAAAAACATAATAATTAATTCTTTTTTATTTTTTTCTCATTATAAAAAAACAAAAAAACATTGTGTTAATTGTTATTCTCATTCTTGTCTATTTTCTAGTCCTATATATATGCATTATAGAAAAAAAAAGAGGACACAAAAAAAACCTTCACTAACCATCACCACTTTTCCTCTCTCCATCCATATTTCATCAAACAAACTTCCCTTCATTTTACCACCTTTCTCTCTCTCGGACTACACATAGAACCTTAACACATATTAATCCACCAACATCATACTACACTACTACACACTTACCCTCTGGCTTTGCTTACGTGATCTTTACCTTCACCATAAAGAAGTGTTGCGCATCCACAACAACAAACTGCAACCGCCGTTGCTGAAGAAAAGACGTGAGGGAGAGAAAGTAGGAAGGATGCATGTTCGTGTACGTGAAGCAGGGAAAGAGAAAAGCTATACTTAGTAATCTTTGTTTTTAATTTTTTTTCTTTTTATTATTATTATTATTAAATTGAAATGTGTTTGGCTGGTCATGTGTTTTTATGTGAGTTTTTCTTTTTGTTTTTTTTAATTAATAAATGTGTGTGTAAAGACAAAAGTGTATTGTATACTGATTAAATGTCATTAATAATATTATGCAAGTGTGTAGGATGAATAGTGTGCTTATTGTGTATATAATATAGTAAAAGTCATGTTTGTACTATGTTGATATTTAAGTGTGTTTATTGGCTTGTGTAGTATCTACTTAATGTTGTGTTTCTGAAATTTTTTTAATCTCTTTCCTAAATGATGAACCGCTCCACTCCCTCTTTGTGGGAGTTTGTTAGCTTTTTATTTATAATTTTGATTATTTGGGTTTTAATTTTCTCTTTTAAATTCATTTAATATTATTAGAAAAAAGACCAAAAATATTTTTATCACTTATTTTGATATTTTTTTTTTAGTTTTAATTAGTTATTTCGTATAAGATTAAAAATATAAAATTTGATATTTAGTTACTTTTATTTAAATGTTAGGAAAAATGCTAAAAATATTTTATCTTTTATTTTAATATTTTTCTTCTAGCTTAATTACTTATTTGTTAAATATTTGAAAAAATATAAAAATAATTTTTATTTTTGTAATATTGAAAAAACCAAAAAATATTCTAATTGCTCATTTTAGCATTTTATTTCTAGTTAATTATTTCTATACTAAAATGTGAAAAATATCTTGCTACTGAATTTTCATTTTCATTTCCCTAAAATCTTGCTTTTATTTTAGTTCAACGTTTTTGGGTAATTTGGATTATCCTATTTGGACTTGTTTCGATTTACATGAATTGTTTATGAATTATAATTTCTTGCAAATAATAAAAATAAACATTTTTATCATTTTCTATGTTATTTGTATATTCTAAAAAAAATACAAAAACATTTTAATTCTTTTTGATTAATATTTTCTCACAATGTTTTGCTGTGATTGTATTTTATGTCTCGCGATGCTTTGCCGCATATGTCTGTTATTTTACCACTACATTTTTTCGTGACTGTTCTTTGTGTTTGGGGATTCACGATGCTTTGTCGTGTCCGTTATTGATGTTACTTGCCGTTGATTACAATGATGTTCTTCCATGTGTATTTCTGTGTACTGTGTCTGTGCTTTTATTTGATACCATTTACATGATGTTTTTCCATGTTTTTGCTGCTTTATATTCCTTGTTGACCTAATCCAAGGGAAGGGATTGGATGTTGACTTCATTGTCATTGTGCATGTCCCTTGTTTATTTTGTTTGTCTTTCTTGTTCTTGGTTCTTAGAACCTGGCAACCCGTAGCGTCCGAACTACGGACGCTTTGATTTCTCAAAGTTCCTTTTGAGAATACATAGGCACAAGGTCAATCCTTGACGAGCAACGTTTTCCTTTTACTTTGTTTACCCTTATTGAGGGGAACTACGAATGCTCTGATTCCATTGCTGTCAGGATACGTAGGCACGAGATGCGATGTCTTGGCGAGCATACTTAGGACTAACACCTTAGGTCTCCCTTTACCTTTTCACCCTTTAGAAGACAAAATAACAAATAACACAATAAAACAAGAGGTTTTTGTAGAGTACTACAGATAGTTAGGATGCTAGCACCTTCCATAGGTATAACCAACCCCCGAACCTTATATTCTCTTTTGCTTTGCATTGCATTGCATATTTTGGGTTATTTGCTCTTTTACCCTTCCCTTGGATAAATTAAAGATCGGTGGTGAATTAATACTTGTGAACGTAGTTAATATAATAGCTAAGGTATCTAATTCTCACCGCGACAATTGATCTTTAATTACTTACTTTATTCGTGAGTATTTTGTGGGGTAGAACGGTGTTACAAAGTGGATCTTCAATAGCTTCTAATCATGAAAATCTGCCCTTCACCAAAGCTTTTGTGTTCTCCAATTTTACTCTATATTCTTTCGTTCCCAGAAGAAGTCCCAAAATAAGATCCCAAAAACCGCTTGAATAGAAAAGATCTCCCCTTATTTTCTATTCCCCTAATGAATCAAATTTAATTTCACAATAAAATCAGGTTTAACAATAGCCAAATCAATAATTAGTGCCAAATCTCGCCGAAAAAGGAAAGAAATAAAATCTCCCCGTCTCTCTGACACGGCCAATAGCATGTGCTACGGGTGCTCGTAGTGTCAGCTACAACCAGTAGCCTGTGCTACGGGCGGCCGTAGCAGACCACTGTAGTTGGTTTGCACATTGAAGAGATTTGGGGCTCTGGCTGCTACGGCCAGTAGCACGTGCTACGGGTGGCCGTAAAAGACCACTGTCTCCATGTCCTTTTCATCTAAAAGTTAGGGTTTTTGCTGCACCTCTACCGACATCCTTCTTGAATACTTATTTAACCCTGAAAACATTAAAACAACACAACCAAGCATAAAATGCGGTAAACAGAAATAAAATGCAAATAAAAACATGACATGATTAATGAAAATTAACGGTAAATGAAAGCATAAAAACCACTGATCATTGGTTATTGGGTATTTTATTGGAGAATACTTAAATACAATTATTTAGGTGTAGTTTTTACTATTTTCCAATGAAAATATTAAAAATGTATAATTTCCTACTACACGTATGCAATTTCCTTCTACTTTTATGCCCTAAATGATATTTAAGTACACTTGTCATATTTTCATTGGAAAATAGTAAAAATTACACCTAAGGAATTTTATCTAAGTTTTCTTCTATTTTATTTGAATATGTTGGTTAATTTAAATTAAAACTTCACAATGTGTGAATAAGTCATAAGTTAAGTTAGGAATAAGTAAACATACTTGGGATAACCCTTCCTATTTATAGTGATTTTGACCTCCAATACACTCTTGATTTGTTGCAATCTTACTTCAAATGAATGTTGATGTCATATAAGAATATGGATTATGCACAGGTGTATCTGATGTCATATAAGAATAGGTGGTGTGTTTAGAATGTAATTCCTTGTGTCGAAGCATGTTGCTCGATAGAAGCAAGGGGATGTTGAAACACTTAGATGTAGAAATGTTGAAGAAATGTGTTTTCTACAGAACTTGAGACTTATCTTTATTTGTTTATTTTAGCTAAGTTATTTAGGTTAGTTGAAGATTGTTTTGTGTGCAAGCAATCTCAGTCTATAAATAGGAAGGTACCCTAACATTGTAAAAAAGCAGCTGCATAGAAAAAAATTCAATAAAAACTTCAGTTTGAAAGTAGAGAGAAACTCTGCAGAAATATTCTTTTTCTTCCTCTTTTCTCTAAAACCCTAATTTCTATTTTCTTCTCCAAATCATTTTTCTTTTCTTCTTCAATAATAAATGTGTAGCAGAATCATCTTGTACTCAAGGTTGGTTGTTTCACTCAAGTGAAGAGTGAAGAACAAGAGTAGTAATAAATCGGAAAAATTGAATCTTGTTCATCAAGATTGATTCAGAATTCTCCATAGGTTTGGTGTAATTCCAACATATGGTATATAGAGCACTGACTGTGTAATTCTTGCGAAGAATAGCTCAATGAATCATCCGAATGGGCATTATTCGGAGAGTCTCCCAATTCTGAAGAATCATAATTATGAGAATTGGTGCAAGCAGATAAAGATAATTATCTGCTATCAAGATCTTTGGGATTTTGTGAAGGAGGGAGTGACACCGCTTGCAGAAAACGCGACGAATGAATAAAAGGCTGCACACAAAGAATTGAAGAAGAAAGATTATAAAACTTTCTTTATGATTCATCAATGCGTTGATCCATATAATTTTGAAAAGGTCAGTGACATAGATTTGGTGAAAGAAGCATGAGAAATCTTGGAGAAATCATTTGGAGACGCTGAAAAGGTGAAATGGGTGAGGTTACAAACTCACAAAAGAATGTATGAATTGCTTCAGATGGAAGAAAATGAAACCATAACTGATTTCTACACTAGGGTTAACTAGTGAATCAAATTAAGATATGCAGAGAGGCGTTGCCATCAAGATCAGTTGTCACAAAAACCTTAAGGTCATTGGCTCCAAAGTTCGATTATAAGGTAATAGCCATAATCGAGTCAAAAGATTTTTCAACATTGACAAAGAAAGAGCTTCAAGGGACACTTGAATCTCATGAACAAAGAATGGCTGAAAGATCTACAAGTAAGTCGAAAAGTGTTGTGGCTTTGCATGCGCAATCAGCAAGAGAAAAGAAAGGCAAGGGAAAATGGTTCGACAACAAAGGTAGAGGATGCTACAATAATTAAACTGGTAAATAAAACTAGCAAGAAGGAATTTCGTCGAATTAAAGAAGAACCTCATGCCAAAGTAACCACATAGGTGATGTTGTTGGTAGAGGAAGAGGTGGTGGTTGAAAACCTGACAAAAGTCACATTCAATGTTTCAATTGTCAAAAGTACGATCACTATTCTAGTGAGTGTCCTGAAAAAAAAAGAATAGAGAAAATGGTGCAAACCTGGCAAAGCATGTAGAAGAAGAGATGTTTCTGATAGTCACAACAAGAGATGAAGAAAGATTCAAGGACCAATGATACTTGGACTCAGGATGCTCATCACACATGTTTGAAAGGAAAATCTTGAAGTCATGTACTATGATGTGTGTGGTCCTATCCAGGTAGATTCGATTGGAGGTAATAAATACTTTGTCACATTCATAGATAATTTCAGTCAAAAACTATGGACTTACCTGATCAAGAAAAAAATGTAGTGCTTGGGGTCTTTTCCAAGTTTAAATCTATAGTTGAAAGACAAAGTGGTCGAAAGCTCAAGATTCTGAGGACTGATGGGGGTGGAGAATATGTATCGAAAGACTTCGGCATATTATGTGAGAAAGAAGGGATTTTTCATGAGGTGGTACCACCCTACACTCCATAATAGAATGGAACTACTGAAAGGAAAAACATAAATGTCATGAATATGGTGACAATTATGTTGAAAGATAAGCATCTACCCAAAGAATTATAGGGAGAAGTTGTGTCGACTGCAACATACATACTTAATAGATTTCTGACTAAAAGGCTAGAAGGAATCACACCAGAAGAATGTTGGTATGGTGTCAAGTATAGGTTAAGTCATTTGAAAGTATTTGGATCAATAACACATAGACATGCACCTGATCAGTTGAGATGAAAAATTGATGACAAGTCGAGTTAAATGATTCTAATAGGATATCATTCGACTGGAGGATACAAGTTGTTTGACCCAGTGAACAAGCAAGTAGTGATCAGCAGGGATGTGATCATAGATGAGCTTAAGGAATAAGATTAGACTAAAAATGTCAAGAAGGATTCAGTGAGAATCCTATGTGAAGAACTAGCAAGTGAACTCAAAATAAAAGCTCGACAAGAAGAAGTCAGAGGTAAAGCAAGCACAAGAAGACCTCAAAGATGAGACACATGCATGCAAGATTGCAAGAATATGTGATTACATCAGATGATGTGGTCAATGATGAAGGTGAGCTGGTACACTATGCTTTCTATGCAGATGTCGAACCAATCAATGTAGCTAAGGCATTTAAGAATTTTGTCATACCCTAATTTTTAACCCTAAGGCCCCACTTATTATTTGAATCTTTACACAAACAAGATCACACATTTTGTTATTCCCTATCATCCTTTGGGGGTTTTGTTTTTAAGATTACCAAGCACCCTTTTGTGTGTATTTCATCTTTATGTTTATATGCTTATTGTTTAACTAACCATTAATTAAAATATAAAAATATGTCTTGTTTCTTTAAGCTCATTGTGCAAGGTAGAGCATTTCATCAAGAGCACCATGCTTGGTTCCCCAGCCAGGGTTTTGATCCCTCAAGTCAAAGTGTCAACATCCATTGGCTCCCAAGGACTTATTTCTCAATATATGGCTTCAAATGTCAAGTTCTATGTTCTCAAGCATCATCCTATATCATTTTGGGCAAGAGTACCTCAAGGTTGTGTAGCTTGTTTCTCAAGAAATTCAAAGGTTCATGTGTTTATTTCCATGTCTTTTTCAACAAGTTATCACAAGTCTTGGTCAAGTTAATCAAATTACATTCAAGGACATATTATTTTGGGTTCATATGATCATCCATGTGCCTTAAAGTGCAAGAAAATCTCAAGTATACAAGTTGGTTCAAGAAGGTTTGACCAAAAAGTCAACATTTTCAAGTCAAAGTTCCAAGGACTACAACTCCTTCAATTCTCTATATTTTTTAGCGCTTCTTTTTGCATATGAATCTTCTCAACATTCTCCCTAACTTTTATTTACATGAAAAGATCCAATTATGCTTGGAGGACCATCAAAAGTTTGAAGACATTATAGGTCATTTGTGGACTTAGTGAAATTTGACCTATTTTCAAGTGATTTTTTCTCAAACTTTCAAGGATCACAACTTCTTCAATTTTTATCCTTTGAAGTTGATTCTTTTTGCACAATATAATTTAAAATTCCCTCTACAATTTTACTTCAAGGATCAAGATCAGATTATGCTTGAAAGACCTTGCAATTTGTTGGAACATTATAGGTCATTTTCTGCCTCAAATACTTAAAATTTTTCTAAGTATGATGACCAGTTTTTTATGCCAACTTCAACACATCATAAATTTCTCCTCAGATGTCCACATGAATACTTTCTTGGCACCATGTAAACTAGGCCATAAGCACTATACATTGCAAGAAGAATGGTAGAAAAAAGCCTCTTGAGTATGGTGCCCCATTGATGCAAACATTGTAACTTGAAACTAAAGAAAACTCCATGATCAGATTTTTGATTCATTCTAATTCTAATTAGAGGCCAAATTAAAGTTCAATTTTGTTCCTAATCAAGTTTAACAAGTATTCAGAAGTTGTTTAGCGCTTGAAACGCAAGTTTTAGTTGAGTTTTGATGACTTAAGAGTCACATTTTTGGCATGATGAAGGTGTGCACGAATTCACTCCATTTCCACTCAATTCACCCCTCTCGGAACTCCATCATCTTCAGCTATAAATATAGGTTCATTCTACCTTCATTCCAAAGCTTTTGAGAGCCAGAAAACCTATGCCCCACCTTCAAAATTTTTACAAAAAAGTGAGATATCGTGTTTCAATTTCCAGCCACTCTCACTCACATTTCTTGATTCCATAAGCTTCATCGTGTTCCTCTGAAGCTTTTACAACAAATTCAAAGCTCTAAAAGTCCCTAAATTGCTCCAACCAAATTCAGTTTCAGAGCTTCTCATATCGTTTTTGGACAAGGTAGTTTGAAGCTCCATTTTCACTCAAACAAGTTACCACAATGTACTCCTTGGATTGCTGAACATTTCCCCTAACCTAGTTGGTGTTGATTCTTCTTGTACATAATTTAATTTTTGTTTTCGTGTTTTTGTGTTCTTCTGATTTTCCTCAAAATTCTCTCTACAACTTTTCAATAAATGAAAATGGAAAGTGAGGTTGAGTTCTCCTTGATGAGACAGTCACAATGGCATAGGTCTCATGACCTATCTTTACCATTTGTGCAATCTCTGGTGAAAACTAACCGGAGAAGATGACTGAATAGGTTGGACGATGACATAAGGTGTCTTCTACTTTGGCATTTTGAAATGTTTTGATTGGCTTCATTTGAATGTGTTCCGGTGATATTTCTGACTAAATTTCTACCATGCCTCCTCAGCTTAGGAGCGTGGGATCCTCCACTTCAATTAATGAGGCTTGATCCTACGCTCCTCCCTTTTTCTCATTTTATTTTTTTCTGCTTTTATTTTTAATTGCATTTTCATTAAAAAAAAATCATAGTAATTTCATTTTTTATCCAAAAAATACCAAAATAATTTCTAAAATTTTCTTCTATTTTTCTCTTTGTGAGGATATATTTTTCATATTTTTATTTTGTCATTTGATATTTTTCATGATTTTTCTCTGTTTCCTTGCATTTTAAATTGTTTAAAAATACTTAAAAAAATTCTCAAAACATTTCCATAACATTCTTGCATTATTTCTAACTTTCTGGATTTTTCTTGGTCATTTGTGATCTTATTTGATGCATCTTTTACATTTTCATGTTTATTTTCATTTTAAAATTCATTTTGATGTATATTAATTCATATTACTACATTTTTGTGTTTGTTGACCTTTGTTGACTTCTGTTTGACTTGAATCTTGGTTGATTTGGTCAAGTTTCATCAAGCTCAATGGATCTTGGGTGTTGATGGGGTGAAAACCCTAATCCACCAAAATGGATGATTGATCTTGATGATAACTTGATCAGTCCTTGGATTCAAGTTGTTGTTTTTGTTTCCTTGCTGCCTCTTCTTCACCTCCCTTCT
Source organism: Lathyrus tuberosus (assembly GCA_022829125.1). Taxonomy (NCBI): domain Eukaryota; kingdom Viridiplantae; phylum Streptophyta; class Magnoliopsida; order Fabales; family Fabaceae; genus Lathyrus; species Lathyrus tuberosus. The sequence goes on from JALAZF010000116.1 coordinate 14,371,973, forward strand.
TCTTTTTTCTTTTTGGTTGATGAAAATCTTTAACATCATGGATTTTTTATGATCAAAGATGTTTGAACCTTCATTATTTCAAACATGATGTTGAAGTGACCATTTGGATCACTCACTTCACTTTGGAGTAGTGATAGGCTGCCTTTGATCATTGATGGAAATCCTTGATCAAGATGAGACCACTCCTCTTTTACTTTTTGGTGTGGCAAGCTTTAGGAGAATGACTTACATGTCATTTCTCTAGCTTGTATTAGCACAAATATTATTATTGACCAGCCTCCTATAGTATGACATTTCTTATAGGTTGTGCTATGACTGTTTAACATAGTGCTAAATTTGTCCCAAATCGGAAACTAAGTCATTTTTGTAAGTGAGATTTTCAGCCTCCTATTCTCCATGGTATTGTGTGAAATAAATTGGATCTTTTGTTACCTAAGAGAGCTAGTGGCATACTTGTTGATTTTATCCAAGTTGAAGCCCTTCTCTTGGTAATGTATAAGACCATGTTTTCATGCTTGTGGATGTTTAGTTGAGTGTTCTCCAAAAAATGACAAATTGGCCTTTCTTTTCTAATCACTAACTTATTAACTTTTTTGTTTTATTTCTTTACTTTGAAGTCATTTATTTTATACTCTTTACTTATTACAATTTACTTTATGCTTTTATTTCGGCATTTTATATCATATTATCATATTGTTTTTTTTTCTTTGTCCACTTGGACTTGTGTTTATGCTTATGCTCTTTTTATTTTGTCCATTTGGACTTTCTCCTAAAAAACTTGGTTACTTTCATGGACTTGATGTTACTATCCTATGCATAGATATGGAGTTTGGACTTAGAATTAAGACCTTGACCTTGGCTTGGAAGTACATCTTAAGACCTATTTGGATTCATTTGGTACCCTTGGCCTAAGGATTCTCTTGAAAACTCATCCTGGTTATTATTGATTTCATCTGATGCTTGAATTGTTATTGCTTATTTGGCTTGCTTGAGGCTTAATCCAAAGGAGAGAATTCTTGATTGACTTATTTCACGGGGCTTGCTATCTTCTCTTGGTTAGATCTTTCTTTCTCCCTAACTTTTATTTTATGCAATAGGATAGTCTCTTCATCTCCTCCCATTCATAAATTTTTAAAATCTTCTCCCTTTTTTAAAATCTTCTTCTTTCAAACTAGAACCTCTTTCATAATAAACCTTGACTTTGTCAAGTGCATTTTCAAAATATTTTCTTTAATAAATGCTAAAACATCTTAAGCATATTAAACAATTTCAAAAGACTTAAAAAAATAAAAAATCATTCAAATCATTTTGTGCCTTTTGCACTTTTCCTTTTAAAACTTTTCATAAAGTTTAGACATGAGTCATTTCCATAGTTGAGATGTAATTCTCTTATCCCCGTAGTATTGATGGTAATTCCTTTCCACTTGTGAGAGTTAGTGGCATACTTGTTGATCTTTATCCAAGTTGGAGCCCTTCTCCTTGTGATGGAAAGTTCTCATTACTTGTTGGTGATTAGTTGTAGTATTCTCCTTAAAATGACAACTTGTCTTTTCATTTAAAATGAATCAAAACACACTATTTTATTATTTTTACCACGAACTACGGGGTTTTGATCCTCCAATGCACTTTGTGGGTACGTAGGCATGAGGCTCAGGAAATCTTGTCAAACACAAAATTAATAAAATAATACTTTTTTCTCATCTCTCCAATCTTTTACAAGCAAACCATTTTCAAACAAAAAAGCTTAGATATTTGAAAGAGGTTCGTATAGAGTACTATAAACGTTCTGGGTGCTAACACATTCTCTTTGCGCAACCAACCTGTAGCGAGTGATTTTTGGATGTGGTTGCGAAGCACGATCGCTCTGGTACTACAGCTCGATTCATTTTTTATCCTATTAAAGCTGATGAAGGAAGGGAAATAGATGTCTCCAACTAACCCTGCTTGCATACTGAGGTTAAACAGTCAAAACTGTTGGTTTACAGATGCTACAAAGATTTGGGGTTTCTCCTAGGTTATTTTGTTGACGAAGGGGTACTTTAGGCTATCGGTTAGGATGTTAGGATGAATGCTTCTTGATAGATATGTGAGAGTATGGGATTTTGGGTTTTTGTTTAGTGTGCTCGCTAAGATTTTTCTTTCAATCTTATGCCTACGTATTCCCGTTTACCGAAACAGGGAAATCAGAGCATTCGTAGTTCCTCCTATTCTATGGGAGGAAATGGTTGTTTTGGTGTCTTGTTCAAAGCCCAAGACGTGAAGCGAAAGGTGATATATATCTTGTTCAAAGCCCAAGATGTGAAGCTGAAAGGTGTTGTCTTTAGAGATAATTTGTCATCTCTAAAGAGGGGGTTGTATGTCACAACTGTTTATAAAGGAGAATTACTTTAACCGGGATGTGTGAGTCCGACAATGCCATAATTTCCTTTAAAGGGGATTTTTAACCTGAAGGAGAAGACTTTAACTCAGTGTAGAGCAATGCTATCTTTCCTTAGGAGTTTCTCATGCTAAAAGAGGGACAGTGGCATGGATGTAGATGATCCAGAGGCTTGCCGCTTACAGCGATTAGATGGAGGGGAAGGAGTTGTTGATGTTTATGTACTGTGAACGAGGCACAGTTTTGATGCTAAAAGGTTGATTGGATCAACCAGTGGTTTTCTTATACAAAGCCTAAGAGGAGGCTAGTATGTGTCTCGTACAAAGCCCGAGAGAGAGGCTAAAAGGGGTTTTGACTCGATGATGAAGTCTTTTGGTACCTCGTATAAAGCCCGAGATGGAGGCTATTTGAGTCAACAAGAGAGTTTTTTGTATCTCGTACGAAGCCCGAGATGGAGGCTGTTGTTTGTTTGGCTCAATAAGAACCTTTTTGTATCTCGTATAAAGCCCGAGATGGAGGCAAAAGGGTGATTGACTCAACAAGGGAGTCTCTTATGTGTCTCTTACAAAGCCCGAGAGAGAGGCTAAACGTTGTTTTACTCTGTTGGGGAGAATCATTGTATAAAGCCCAAGAGAGAGGCTAACTTCACTGGAGAAGGATCATTATACAAAGCCTAAGAGGAGGCTATGGTTGCTGTTTCAGTTGAGTGACAGGTCCAGTATACTGATTTAGAAAGAGAAAATCAGTTCTTATATGAGCAACACTGTACTCAAGGATTTGATTCAAGGATCCGGGTTATTCCTGTTCTTTAAGGAAGTGGGAAATCCGAAGGGTATTGAGACTGTCCGAGTCTACGGGTTTTCTTCCTATTTAACGAAGGGGTCACTTGAGAATGTCTTTGAGACTCAAGGAGATTAGACTGTCCAAGTCTAGAGTTTCATCTTTTATACTATGCTTTGAGAAACAGTAGTAGACTCTTTGAAAGGACTGTTCTATGCAGATGACTAAGTTCTGTTCCTATACCTCTAGGAGGTCGTCGGGACAATTTGTACGAAGCCCAAGAGGAGGCTGGAAACTATTAAGAAGCCGATCGGTCCTTGTACGAAGCCCAAGAGGAGGCGGGGTTGCTTTTAGGAAGCCTGTGGGTCCTTGTATGATGCCCAAGAGGAGGCCGATGCTTTTAAGAAGCCCGTGGGTCCCCAAACCCCGAGAAATTCAAGGCAAACTATTCACAAGGAATAGATCAAGTCAGGAAAGTTCGAGAATTTGGAAGAAACTCAAAGATACCATTCACGGAGAATACATTCATCTCTGGGAGTAGAGTTTCTTGACAATTCCTAATGAGGACAGCCGAAGAGAAGACTGTATCTGGTGATCCTATTGGGGATCCAGTTGTCTATTTCTACGAAACGAAACGGCGTCACCTAGTTCTAGACGTAGTTGCCGGGGAAACTCTAAATATCTATACTATTATTACACAGTTGATATGAGTTTATGAAAGAATACTTACAGTGAAACAGCCCCACAATACAGTTATATGTATATGAAAGCGGTAAATGAAAGCGTATAAACACTTACTCGGTTGTAGAGCTTCCATGCTGTTTGGTTAGTTGTTCAACACAGACAGATTGAAAACAACAGTATATTCAAAATCAAAGGAGAAAGTGCTTTGAAAAAGAAAGATTGGGGCTTACAGCTCAAGGATAGGCCCAGGGTTTTATCAGTGAGCGCACTGTTTGAATTTGTACAGAGGGACTTATATAAGTGACTGAGGCCCAAAAAGGTTTTATGTACATAGGGATGGGTCTTACACTCTCTCAAGAGGCCCAAAAGGTTTAAAGAAAAAGAGTGGGTCTTACTAGACGAGGGTAGGCCCACATGATTTTTCGTTAAAAATGGCGATCGCGCCGAGGTTTTCTTTTAACGCAGAGGGACTTATACGATAAGTGAGGCCCAAAATGGTTTTGGTTAAAAGGGGGTTGGGTCTTACACTCTATTAGAGGCCCAAAGTGTTTTGAATGGCTCTTATAGCTAAAGGAGAGGCCCAAAAGGTTATTTTTAAACTGGCGACGATCGCGTCGTTTATTTGAAAATGTACAGTGGGACTTATACAACGAATGAGGCCCAAAAAGTTTTCTGTACAAGAGGGTTGGGTCTTACACTCTAATAGAGGCCCAAAGAGTTTTAAGAAAAGAAATGGGTCTTACTACTCGAGGGTAGGCCCAGGTTTGTTTTGAAAAGGGGACGATCGCGCCGTTTGTTTTTTGACGGTATCGAGACTTATACAATATACTGAGGCCCAAAAATGATTTGGTCAAAAAAAAGGATTGGGTCTTACACTCTATTAGAGGCCCAAAAGTTTTGAATGGGTCTTATAGCTCGAGGAGAGGCCCAACTGATTTTTTAAAAGGCGACGATCGCGCTGTTTACTTGTACAGAGGGACTTATACAACGAATGAGGCCCAAAAAGTTTTCTGTACAAGGGGGTTTGGGTCTTACACTCTCTTAAGAGGCCCAAAGAGTTTTAAAGAAAAGAAATGGGTCTTACTACTCGAGGGTAGGCCCAGGTTTGTTTTGAAAAGGCGACGATCGCGCCGTTTATTTTTGACGGTATCGGGACTTATACAATATACTGAGGCCCAAAAATGATTTGGTCAAAAAAAGGATTGGGTCTTACACTCTATTAGAGGCCCAAAAGTTTTGAATGGGTCTTATAGCTCAAGGAGAGGCCCAAGGTTACTTTTCAAAAGGCGACGATCGCGTCGTTGGTTTTTGACGGTATCGGGACTTATACAATATCTGAGGCCCAAAAATGATTTGGTCAAAAAAATGATTGGGTCTTACACTCTATTAGAGGTTTAAAAGTTTGGAATGGGTCTTATAGCTCAAGGAGAGGCCCAAGGTTACTTTTCAAAAGGGCGACGATCGCGCCGTTTGTTTTTGACGATATCGGGACTTATACAATATCTGAGGCCCAAAAATGATTTGGTCAAAAAAGGATTGGGTCTTACACTCTATTAGAGGCCCATGAGTGTTTGAAAATGTTTGATGAAGGTTAAATTAATCAAAAACCCTAATTTCATTTTTTAAAGGACATTTTTCAAAGAAAAATCAAGTAAAAAAATGATAAAAAAAATATCAAATAAAATCATTAATCATGTTATAAACAGTGATTAAGGTTTATGAAAAAGTATTTTATCCACATGAATATTTAAAATCATTTTGGTTTTAAAAATCAAGAAAAAAAAATCATTTTAAAAGCATTTAAAACAATTTAAAACAATATTTTTGAATATATTAAAAATATATTAAATAATAATATTTTTTGTGATTTTTTGGTGGATTAAAATATTATGGAGTATGAATAAGAAGTGTGTAAAACAGATTTGGAAAATGATAATTTTTGCTATGTGAAATAATTGGTTGAGTTTTGAAGATAGACTAAGAAAAAGAGGAATGCGATGTCACAACATCACATTCGACATCACTCATGAGTTTTGAAGATAAGAGAACAAGGGAATATGTCACAACATCACATTCGACATCAGACAAAAACCAGAACTGCACCTTGATTTTCAACATCTTTTTATCAAACTTCAAACATTCATAACTCTCTTAATTTTTAACGGAATTAAGATCTAGAAGAGCCTATCTTGACCAATTTTTTGCAAGGAATCCAATGGTATCACTCATACATATTGAAACTTAATGTACAGCGCACACAAGGCAAAAAACCAGATCTGCACCTTAAGTTTAAACATCTTTGCTTATCAAATTTCCAAACATTCATAACTCTCTCAATTTTTAACGAAATTGAAATCCGTAAGAACCTATCTTGACCAATTTTTCGCAAGGAATCCAATGGTATTACTCATACATACTGAAACTTAATGTACAGCACACACAAGGCAAAAAACCAGATCTGCACCTTAAGTTTAAAACAACATAAACTCCACATATAAACATGTTAAAGTGCAAACAGTAGGAGGATCATAACATACACATTAAGGACTACATTTTTACTTCAAGAATTGTTCAATATGATGCATGTATGTGGACATCAAAGGAAAGCATGATTCAAAGAATTCAAGTTATGAATTTTACCTTTTTTTTGGATATTTTGTGCAACCTACCAAATGCTTTGTTCCAGAAATGATTTGATGCTTTGGACACCCTCAAATGACCTCTTAGAAGCTTTTAGGATGGTTGGAATCAACTGGTACCTGCAAAAACACAAACTGTCCCTTTCTTGCAAAAGGGGTTAAAAGTGACCAAAATAGCAACTCCCTCAAATGGTGTTCCAGATGTTGGGAACCATTTGGGATAGTTCAAGGATGATATTTGGAGTGTGTTTGAGGTTTTATCTGGTTTGGTAAGTGACTGAATCAAGACATGGCTTGAAAAATGCAAAAAAGTGCCATTTTGAGGTTTTGAGAAGTGACTTTGTGATTTTGTGATTACAGGTCACTTGTGATAGTTTGCACAGCTTACATATGATATATATGAGGTGTGTGTGTGTGATTGATTGTGATGGAAAAGCTCTCAAGCTCAGAAACTCAGAATTACTTGCTTTGGAAGGCAAATTTGAGGTGAAAGAAGAGATTTTGAGGAAAGCATCTGTTTGATGGCTTTGGTGAACTCAAATTGAGCATAAATGAGCTCTATTTATAGTAGAGCAAGTTTGTTTTCGCAGCAATAGTGAATGGTGGCTGCAGCAGAGGTTTGGCCAATGTTGTCCAATGAGAATCCAAGTCTCCTCTAGCCATTGACTAGAGGTTAGAGCACAGAGCTTTGGTTCCCTACTTGTTGGAAGAATCTTAACTGAATTCAGTTGCAAATGTGTCAGTCCATGCCACCTCTAACCATCTATTAAATGCTCCAATCCAAAATTGGAGTCTTGTCCCTCTTTTAGGGATTTTTAGGAATATCATGCTACTTCTTGTTCCAAGGACTTTGGAGGCTTGGCTCAGTGATTGTCCCCTTTAGATTTGATCCTTAGATGTGTCCAAGATGATGACAAGGCTTGGAAATTCGTGTGGCACAAGAAATGTGCAAATCTGTCCCATGAAAAATTCAGCTGCAGCAAGCCTTTTTGTAAAATCCATAACTCCTTGCTCGAGTATGCTACATGGACGTTCTAGGACTTTATGGAAAGCTGAGATGATGTACTTCAACTTTGATGTTCAAGGTTTTGCTTGAATCAACTTGGATCATGAAGAAAAACATCCTTGAAGTTGGGACATTCTTGCTGGAAAAAAAATATTAGTGATGTCCTATGCAATGTTGGAACATCAGACATTAAGAACATTAATAATTCCAAACTTAAATCACTTGTATCTTTTAATCCACTATTATATTTTGATTTGAAGTGAATTGCCTCTTTGATGCTTGTCTTGCATGGTGACAAAGTTTGAAAATTGGGTGGCGCAAGAAAAGTGCGCAAAATCTGTCCTAAAAAATCAGCTTGGGCAAGGCATGTTGTGAGGTTCATAACTCCTTGCTCAAGTTGAATTAATGGGAGTTCTTATACATTTTGGAAAGCCCTAATGACATACTTTAACTTTGATGTTTGACTTTGGTCTCGTTTCAGCTTGCAAAGTCATCAAAAATGGCCTTGAACTTGTGTAGTCAAATCTGTCCTAAAAGTTGTCATGAAAATTCTGCTTTATCAATGCTTTTTGCAAAAATCATATCTCCTTGCTCGAGTATGCTACAAGGACGTTCTACAACTTTCTAGAAAGCTGAGATAACGTACTTCAACTTTGATGTTCAAGGTTTGGCTTGAATCAACTTGGATCATGGAGAAAAACATCCGTGAAGTTGGGACATTCTTGCTGGAAAAATATTAGCGATGTCATATGCAATGTCAGAACATCAGACATTAAGAATTCCAAACTTTGATCACTTATATCTTTCAATCCTTATGATATTTTGAGTTGATTCCTTCTACAATGTTGAAGTATCAAATACCCTCTTTAAAAGTAGCTCTTACTCAAAATCAATGGATGCTTGGATCAATAGTTACAACCTTGAAAAGTTGTGCACTTGAACATGATTTTAACTTAGAAAAAATTTTGAAGTTTCTTTCAATTTGATCAATTTTACAATTTTGCGTGATTTCTTGATTTAAATTTGATCAAATTAAATCATCCATCATATTTTCTTGAGTAATGGCTTGTGAAGCTCAAAGTTGACCAAAAGTCAAACTTTGACTTTCTGCGTCAGTTGACTTTGTATTAGATGAACTTGAGGCTTGATCCACCTGGAATTTTGCACTCTTGTGCCTAATTCTTGATATGGGAGTCCTCTTGATCCTTTGTGGATATTTTAGAGGCTAGACAAGTTGAAGATCATGTCATTCCTTGATTGATCTTTGTCTAAAGGCTCTGAGAGGGCTTGAAACCCTAAGCTTGATTGTAGTGAATGCTCAACAATTCCTTGAGGAGATTGATGAGGCACAAAGGTACATCCATATTGTGCTGATGATTTGCACCATGATGGGAAATCTTAGTGGTCAAAATTTGGGGTATGACAGATGCCCCTATTTAATCTTCTTGGACCCGAAGGTGTGAATGACGAAGGTATTCGGGCATTCGGGGTGCAAGAGGATTAAATATCGGAATACCCGAAATTTTGATGGCAGTTATGAATGGTAGCTTACGCATTCATCTTCTCTTGCTAAGCAATGATGCTTAGAAAAGGTAAGAACTTCCCCTCAATCCTGGTTTCCTACCAAGGAACTGGTCTCAGTTTTCTTTTGAGATGAACTTCCCCTCGATCCTGGTTTCCTACCAAGGAACTGGTCTAAGTTTCTAATTTAAACTTCCCCTCGATCCTGGTTTCCTACCAAGGAACTGGTCTTAGTTGAAATAAACCTCCCCTCGATCCAGGTTTCCTACCAAGGAACTGGTCTTAGTTTCTGATTTAAACTTCCCCTCGATCTTGGTTTCCTACCAAGGAACTGGTCTCAGTTTCTGATTTAAACTTCCCCTCGATCCTAGTTTCCTACCAAGGAACTGGTCTTAGTTTCATTTGTAAACTTCCCCTCGATCCTGGTTTCCTACCAAGGAACTGGTCTCGGTTTTTTCCGTCAATAAACTTTATTGATAAGGGACGCTATGCGTAGCGATTTTCCTCAAACTTCTTGCCGAATTTTCTTGGGGAGATGCCATTTGATGGGAAAAGGTTTGACGTTAGACTCGCTGGGGAGCCCAATTGTCTGAGTTATAGAGGTGCACAAACTTCTCTATTGGAGACGCCATTTGTCAACTCTATCTGGGGAAAGCGAGTTTCTTGAGAGGCTGCTTCTGCTTGGGATCTTACATCATACTTTTCTCGGGATCTTCCCGGGGAAATGCCATATGATGGGGTCCAATTTTGAGGTGTCGAGGACCTTTTCATCAGTGGTGTTTCAGAGATAAACTGCCGTATTGTTGAATCTCTGTTTAAGAGGCTTTCTCTGGGGATTTTCCTTAATCCGGGAAAGCAAGGATATCATCTTCAATGGCGAAGAGTGACATCTGTAGAAAGCTTCTCTGGCTTTTCAGAGGTTCAAGTTATCAAAGTGGTCAAGGACCCAACTTTAATCCAGAAATAAACTGGAGGAGAGATCGTTCAAACACAACATTTCTTAATCGAGGAAAGAACTGACAACTCGACCGAGAGGACAGCTATCACTAGGGATAAGACCGAATGGAGTGATAGTAATGCAATATGAATGAGAATGCAAATCAAATGCATGATGTATGTATGTTTATGCTAACAAAACTGACGCGACATACCAACTAAAAAAATGAACATGACTGGATACTCGGCCATCGCGGGGCAAAGAAGTACCGCTGGTTCAGAATAGCAATTCTACCTTGCTTAGGAAAGATAGTCCCTGTTGGGAGCTATGTTGGTCGGGCTTAGGAGATAAGAACTCGGCCAAGGGTATCAGATGGAATAGTTGCATCTGACACTGTTGATCCTTCATTCAGGAGCACTGGCGTAGAAGGAGTACTTTGATTCTGCACTTTGAAGTTCGCTTACTACTGGAGAAGCGGTTGATGCTCTTTTGATGTTCAACAGTCAAAAGAAATTGCCATCTTTATTTTAAAGCAGAAAAAGTTTTAACAAGTAAATTCATTTTTGTTTCATTTCAAGAATCGTTAATCATGTTAAAACGTCATTCTGTAAAGCTAAAACAAGTAAGAATTACAAACAAAAGCACAAGGGCTCAAATTTTATTGATAGGATGAAAATCAGCCAAACGCGTGATTCCAAAGAGTATTTACAAAGTTAGAAAATGGTAATTTACAGGGAAAAGGGCTACGTTGAAACATAACGACCACTATCCTTCTACCAACTTTGAATTCGGGACATCCTGAGCTTTTGTCGAAGATGACCTTGACTGGAGTTTTCTGACGGATGATGTAACTGCTGCTAAGGGACTTGCCTCTGTTGAACATAGTTACTTGCCATTATCCCTAATTTTTGCCTAGATTGTACTATGATGTTTCCAATCCATCGGGGTGATTTGTTTTCATGTCTCTAACTTTTGCCTGGACCGCCCTTTCGGGTTTTCAATCCACCGAGACGTTTTTTTTTTAGTTTAGGCGAAGTATTTCTTGACTACATCAACATTCGTGGGGTAGGCAAATTCCTCTCCGTCCATGGTTGCAAGTCTCAAGGTGCCGCCTGAGAAAGCTTTCGTGACCACATAGGGGCTATCATAATTTGGAGTCCACTTGCCCTGGGAGTCAGTGAGAAACGATTGTATCTTCTTGAGCAGTTTGAAGATCGGCGCACACGTGGCGGTCATGAGGAATATGAATCTGGAGATGTAGTTCAAACGTCCCAGGAATCCTCTGACTTGTTTTTCAGTTTTCGGAGAAGGCATTTCTTGAATGGCCTTGACCTTGTCAGGATCAACCTCAATTCCTTTCTGGCTGACGATGAACCCTAAAAGTTTCCCTGAACGGACACCGAAGGTGCACTTGTTGGGATTCAAGTGGAGTTTGTAATTTCGCAAACGCTCGAATAGTTTCGACAGGCGGGTCACATGCTCCTCTTCTGTCTTAGATTTTGCAATCATATCATCGACATATACCTCTATCTCTTTGTGTATCATGTCATGAAACAGAGTAGTCATGGCCCTTTGATAGGTTGCCCCGGCGTTCTTCAAACCGAACGGCATCACCTTGTAACAAAAGGTACCCCATGGGGTAATGAACGAAGTTTCCTCCATGTCTTTTGGCGCCATTTTGATCTGGTTATAGCCCGAGAATCCATCCATGAAGGAGAAAATTTTGAACTTTGTTGTGCTGTCTACCAGCATGTCAATGTGTGGTAAAGGAAAGTCATCCTTTGGACTTGCCTTATTTAGATCTCTGTAGTCGACACACATTCTGAACTTTCCGTCCTTTTTGGGAACGGGTACGATGTTGGCTAATCATTGAGGATATTCAAATGTAGCGAAGAAACGCGCGTCAATCTGTTTCTGTACCTCCTCTTTGATTTTGATGGCCATGTCCGGGTGAATCCGTCTCAACCTCTGCTTTACTGAAGGACATTCCGATCTTAATGGTAAATGATGTTCCACGATGCTGGTATCCAACCCTGGCATATCCTGATAGGACCAAGCGAATACATCGGGAAATTCTCTGAGAAGCTTTATCAAACCCTCTCTGGCAGTTGGACTGAGCAGTGCCCCAATCCTGATTTCTTTTCTCTCTTTTTCTGAACCCAAATTTACCATTTCCAACGGCTCTTTGTGAGGTTCAATGGACCTTTCCTCTTCTCTGAGTAGTCGGGAGGTCTCTTCTGGAATTTCGTTGTCAACTTCTTCTTCAGCCCCAAATGCCGGGAACTCAAAGTTGGGAGAAGGCATCGGATCGTATGTTTCAACGGGGTTTAAAACAAGCAATCTGCATGATGTGATAATTTGTGTTTAGAAGAGATAGAGAAAATGCAAAAGTGTGTGCAGTGTATTTTTTTTATTACTGCTTGTTTTTGTTATTGAATTGTTTTTTAGGATTACCATTTTCTGAAAAAGCAAAAAGAGAAAACAGCAATTAATGCGGAAATTACAGAACGATGTTATTTTATTAATGAACAAGTCGATTCTTGAAACTACAGCCCTATAAAACAAAACTCTGTCGCTTTGGGCGGAGCGAAGAGGGAAAATTTACAGAAAGCGAGCCCTATCAAAACATCTGTTTCACCTGGGCAGGGTGAAAGGTTAAATATGGCAATTACTTTGACTGATGAACGATCTTCGGAACCTCGACGGCAACCCATTGGCGGCGAACTCCTCGGCGAATCACAAAGTCTGGCACCTTCCTTGATTTGTCTTCAGAAATAACGCTGATTTCTGGCGGAGCAGGATCATTGGAATCTGTCTCCCAGGTGTCACACCCTAATTTTTTACCCTAAAATTTTGTTTTTTAACATTAAATAATTAGAATAATTAGTATTTTATTTTAATTTTATTTTAAATATTTATTTTCATTATTATTATTACTTTTAATTTAAATAATGTTTAGAATAAATAAATAGGATTTTTGTTTTATCTTAGATTTAATTTAAATTAATTAAGTTGTTTAAATTTTCTATTTAATTTTAATATTATTTTAATTTGGGCCTCAAATTGGATATTAGGGACATTATTAGTAATCAAAGAGTTAACCCTAATTTGTGTCTATATATTAAGTTGTCTGTAAAGTGAAAGGGGGGACCGGAAGAAGAAACCGAAAAAATATACAAACGGCTTATGCTTCACTAACATCACCGTTGCCAATTTCTACCGGTACTATTTCTATTCTATTGTTGATAGTAATATATATTATATGTTGAGATACAGATACTCAAAGGTCGCCACTGTTTAATTAACATATATTATGTTCATATGTCGCCGTCGTTTCATACGTATAATATATATCGGTTATACAAATCATATTTTACTACTTTGTGTACATACTGTGCGTTAATTTTTTTCCTTTCAATTGATTTCTAATATTTGTTTATATATTAACTTAATATTCAATTTGATTTATATATATAGGCATTGCTTTATCTCGGTTTTTATTATTATTCGGATCGAATCATGTCGATACGCTACTCGCATATTTGCGTATATAATGCGTGACATTCATGTTTGGTTCGATCCGGTTGCGATGATCGTGTTTTTACGTTAGCAACACTTTTGTCTTGAAATGTTTTAAATTTTTCTTTTATTCGTAAAAAATTTAGACCCTCACGATTCGGATCTGGTTGCGATGACCGCTTATGCGGTAGCAATTTGCCTTTTTTTGTTTTAATTCTTTTTTTTATTAGATTGTTCGGATCGAATTATATCGATACGCTGTCTGCATATATGTGCATGATGCATGACCTTTATATTTAGTTCGATCCGACTGCGATGATCGCATTTTGTGTAGCAACATTATTGTTTTAAAACTTTTTATTTTAAAATTTATTTTTTCATGCGTTCTCTATCTCTAAAAATTTTAGATCCTTACGATTTAGATCTGGTTGCGATGACCGCGTTTTCGCGATAGCAATATTGTTGAGGTTTTACCAAAGTTAAATTTCTCTTTTTTCTTTAGTTGCTTTTTTTTGTTATAATTTAGATCCGTACAATTCGGATATGGTTGTGATGACCGCATTTTCGTGATAGCAATATTGTTGAGGTTTTTTACCAAAGTTAAATTTCTCTTTTTTTTAGTTGCTTTTTTTGTTATATTTAGATCCGTACAATTCGGATCCGGTTGCGATGACCGCGTTTTCGCGATAGCAATGTTGTTGAGGCTTTTTTTTTTACTTTTTTTAAATTTTCTTTTCTTTGTAATAATATTACAATTTTAAAACACTTTAAAATTTCTTTTTTATTTTTGTTTCCTTTTTTATAAATTTTAGATCCGCATATTCTTAATCCCTATTGCGATGATCACATTAAGTGTAGCAAGGTAATGCGATTTTCATCAATTTTTATGCGGAACTATATTTGTTTAGCGTTGCATTTCGATTTCGGAGTTAAAATCTAATTTAACTTTCGATAACTGTTTGAGTGCTTATAGTCATTTGTTTGACTTCTCATAGAGTGATTCTTACATGAATCCACTCTTAGTTAGCTTCAAAGCTAGATTCAGTTGTCATTCGATTTCGGTTGGTTTTAGACCCTTATTGTTGGGCCTGGATCCCATTTTTTTCTAAATGCACCCCACTTATTTGTTATTTCTCTTAAGCCCATTCCTTTTCTTTTATTAATTTTTTATCTTTAATTTAATTTCTTTTAATTTTATACTAATTAATTATTAAGTAACTTTTGATTATTTTTATTAAATTCTTTTATTTAATACTAATTAATCCATTAAAGGATTAATTTTATTAAATATTTGACTTTAATTCAATTAATTATTTTAAATTAATTTTTTTCTTAATCCTAAAAATTTCAAAAATACTACTTATTTAGTTCTCAGTTTTAAATTTTCTTTTTTTTAGATATTACCTATTTCAATTTTAATTTTCAAATAACTTCTTCTCCTTATTTCAAGCGATAAATAACATAAATAATAACAAGAGGTTCCTGTAGAGTACTACAGAGGTTTAGGATGCTAACACCTTCCCTAATCGTAACTAACCCCCGAACCTTAGATCTCTTAGGTTTTTTTCGTTCTTTAATCCTTTCCTTTGGATAAAATAAAGACTGGTGGTGAATTAAGAATTATGATTCAAGTTAATCCAATAGCTTGACATCCGATTCTCACCGCGACAGAAATGACGACTTCACTGGGGACTTTCGAGGGTTTCCCCTAACTTCTTTATATCTATGTTATTTATTTCTTTATACCTTTATATCTTTATATCTGTATATATACCTGTTTTGCTTGGTTTTTCTGTGTGCAGGGTACTATTTGTGTGGTGAGACAAAGTCCTACACCCGGACTAGAGTGAAATTAAGATATGAAAACGGTGAGACTTCAATGATACTTTGAGGGAGTCAATTCCTGAAAAAGTAAATTGAGACTTCACCACTCAGTCTAGGCCCTCTCGAATAAAATATTTGTCCAACGAGTTCATTCGTGAAGACGATATGGTTTCGATCTAAAGGCCCTCGGGACTGGGGACCGTAGTTACCTTTAACCCAACTTGGCCTATTAGGATGTAGTGCGGGGACTATGGGGGAGTCTATTTCTGCAATAGTCGCTACGCGATACTACACTCAGACGAGATTCTCTTGAGAATATTATTGACTACCAAGTGATTTGGAAAATCGATAATATCCGAAAGATGGATTGTAGACTCTGGGAACTTTGTAGAACCGTTCGACAGGTACAAATAAACCTCTAGTACATACCTTGGGAAGGGTAGACCATGTCTCCATGCTCGTGATCTTCAAGCCTAGGCCTTTGTTTGCCTGTATATGTGTATACCTGTGCTTATGCATCCATTCATGCATTCATGCATAACCATTCGGTTTCAAGAAACTCAATTGTTCTTTCATTTGCAAAATCAATAAAAAATTCTGGATTATAAAATGAAACTTTTTTCATCCTTTCCGAAATGTTTGCAACCTACTATTGAGTTCCTTGAAACCATTACATTGCATTGCATATCATTTGCATGATTCATTGCATACATCCTTTTGTCCAGCAACTCATTTCCAGCTATCTTTATCTTCAGTGTCACCTGTGAGTCGTCAAGCTGATTCCTCGACATCGATACCAGACTAGAGCTAACTATAGACGCATAATGTCAGAGCAAGAAGCACATAACACTGAGATCCTAATGGAGATCGACGACCTTAAGTCAAGCATGTTAAAGCTCACTGAAATGCTCCAAGTTTTGATTGCTAGAGGAGAGAAACCCCAAAGGTCTGTCATCCAGGAAGTTTCAAGCGCTGATCCTCCACCGGTTCAAGTGCCACCTTCAACCTGGCCAGAGTTTGGTTTACCTTCCGACTATGCTCCACATCTTGCATCTAGTGCTATGATTGGTCAGACTTCTAGACCAGTGTTTCAAGCTCCAGTTTTCTCCAAGCCTAGACCTGTGGTTACTGCTCCACGACCAGCTCCTCAACGTCCAGCTGTAGGACAGAATCGGTACCGTAATAGGAATAATTTTGATCCTATTCCGATGACAAATACTGAATTATATCCTGGTCTGGTTCAGAAATGTTTGATTACTACAAGGCCTTTGCCTCCTCCTCCAAATCCTCTTCCAGTCGGCTATAGGGCTGATCTTCATTGTGAATTCCATCAAGGTGGTGTAGGTCATAATTTAGAAGGTTGCTTTGCGTTGAAGGATAGAGTACAAGAGCTGGTCAGAATTGGTATTCTCTCCTTTCGTGACACCAACCCAAATGTCAAGAACAATCCTTTGCCAGAGCACGCTAAGTGAAGCTTCATTCGACTTCAGCAGACTTCAGTGTTTCAGACGGGACAGCTCACCCTTGTTTCTGATTAGTCACTAGACCATGTTTCTTATTATTTGCATTTTCCTTATTTGTATTAGTTGTTTGCTTTAGATTTATGTTTGTACTTTCATAATTAATAAAATGAGCATTGCAACTTTTAATTCAATTCATTTGTCTTTGCTATTTTACGCTTTATATTTCCAAAAAAAAAAAAACAAAAAAATCATCTCTTTTCCACTTCCCTTCTGATTATTCTAAGATTGGAGGGAGGATGATGAAAACGTTATACTTATAATTGTTGTTGGTATGCTTTCAAATCAAAACCTTGCTGACGATGTAAGGCATTGTTTCAATTCCTAAACACTGGAGAAATAAGGAAGATAAACCCTCGTCAACCCCTTTGAGCCTTGAAGTAGGAGTTTCTTTTCTTTACAAATAAAAACCAACAATCTTAACCTGGGGCAGGGTAGTTCTCAGTTAACTGGATTGTGCATTCAAATACAAGAGTTTCATGCAAGACATCTTTCAACAAAAAGGTTGCATTCTCAATTTTTCCTTCGCACGCAACAAGCAAGTGTCGAAGATGACTTTCAAGTCAAAAGTCGATGATGGTTCGCCGTAATCATTAAGCCAAGCAGTCACTTTCTTTCAAAAAAAAAGATAAAAAAATCAAAAAAAAGGAAAAAGCCCGCTAAGTCGAAACCTGTGAAGGAGACTTAGGCAGACAAAAACTGGGGCATCTCGCTGACTGTAAGATTCACAAAAAACAGTTCAGGCAAAAGTTAGGGTTAATAAAAATGAGACCATGAAAGTCCTCAATGAAAAAACAACCAAGAGTTATAAGGAAGTAGTGACTGTCACCTCAAAAGTCCCTTAACTTCTGAACCATCATCACTATCATCAATGGAATCCCTAACCTATGGGAACCTGAGTGCAAAGTCTGGGTTAACTGAGTGTAGGACTGGAGATCATCACGAAGATTGGGTGGGTACAAATAAACTTTGATCCTTTATCCTTTGATTCTTAAACCGTGAACCAAGCCACGTTATAACCCTCAAAAGACCTAATTGAAGCAAGGTTATTTTGAAAGCATACTACAACGAGGTTGCGTATACTGACTCCTAAAGATCTTTGCAGATCATTTTTTTGGCATTACACCTTTTGCTTAAACTTTTAACTTTAGTGTCTTGAAACGCTGTGTTCTGACCGATGACTCATTGTGCTTTGCATCTTTCTAAAAATGATTTTGATTTCAAAGGTTGCATAAATTTTACATTTACTATGTTTGTATGAACCCTTTTGTTTGCAAACTGGCTTCCTCTTAAGGAATTTACAAATAGTTGAGAAACTTGGTCGTTGATCTAATCAGGGGCAAGTTCTTTCCATATCTTGTTGAAGAATCAGTTCAAGATTTGTGGTTCAGGTGCAAGTCCTTCTCCGATTTGGTTTATTTCGAAATTTTTCAAGACTCATACTGGGGCAAGCTTTCCAAGCGCAAAGTAATTCAGTCACTTCCAGCATCAATTGGAGGCCGGGGGCAATTAAGTTGAAGAATCCCCATGCAGTTTTCCACCCTTCCTATAAGGATCATCAATTCGATACAGTTTACCAGTGTGGCAGAGTTGCGTTCAGTAGCATCTTTAGTCCCAGAGCAGAATGACAGTGATCTCCGTGTTGAGGAATCAGTCTTCCAGTCTTGTCTTCTCCCCAAAAGAGTCGAGCCTTCTGCATTACATATGCATTTACATTTGATCATATATCATGGCATAATTCATATACATATGCATTGAAAAAGTGTCACCCTTATTTACACTCATTTGCATTCTGCATAGGTCGTGTCGTTATCCAGGTCTTACCTTGTGGTCAAAGTCCAACTCACTTGGCACCTACCAAACAAATATTGTCGTGTGTATCCAATGCCTTCTTGGGTATCTCCTGGTTCACTGTGATTCCTTCTATCCAATGCTTTCTTGGGTATCTCCTTATTCATATTCATTCAATGCTTTCTTGGACGTTATAATTTCCTTACATCCAATGCTTTCTTGGATTGCGCTTTTGTCTCATTTGCATCTGATGCCTTCTCAGATTTTGAGTCGTACCCTTCATTCAAAGCTATTATTGGATGATTGGTTTTCTTTTGCATTCAATGCCATTCTTGAATGTAGTCTTTGTTCACAGTCATCTAAAACCATTATTAGATACTGTGATTATACCTTTCATTCAAAGCCATTATTGGATGTCTGGTTTCTTTACCATCTGATGCTCTTCCGGATGTGTCTCTCTTTCTGATGTTCTTCCAGATTGAGTCTTTGTTCACTTTCATCTAAAGCCATTATTAGATATTGTGATTATACCTTTCATTCAAAGCCATTATTGGATGTCTGGTTTCTTTACCATCTGATGTTCTTCCAGATGGACCCCTCTTTCCGATGTTCTTCCGGATATGTACTTTTGTTCTGATGTTCTTCCAGAACTTCCTCTGTGTCTATCTGACGTACTTCCAGATATGAATTTATTTCTGATGCTTTTCCAGAACTTATCTGATGTTCTTC
The DNA here is from genome assembly GCA_022829125.1 of Lathyrus tuberosus. NCBI lineage: Eukaryota > Viridiplantae > Streptophyta > Magnoliopsida > Fabales > Fabaceae > Lathyrus > Lathyrus tuberosus. The sequence continues at coordinate 14,391,300 of JALAZF010000116.1, forward strand.
CAGATATTACCTTTGATTCTGATGCTTTTCCGGAATCTATCCGATGTTCTTCCGGATATGTATGTTTGTTCTGATGTTCTCCCAGAACCTTCTTTGTGACTATCTGACGTTCTTCCAGATATGACTTTGCGTCTGATGATTTTCCAGATGTGTCCTTTATTCTGATGTTCTTCCAAAACTTATCTGATGTTCTTCCAGATATTACCTTTGATTCTGATACTTTTCCAGAATCGCTCCGATGTTCTTCCGGATATGTACTATTATTCTGATGTTCTTCCAGAACCTATCTGACGTTTTTCCAAACATTCATATCGATTCTGATGCTTTTCCGGAATCTATCCGATGTTTTTCCGGATATGTCTCTATTTCTGATGTTCTTCCAGATTGATTCTTTGTTATCTGATGTTCTTCCAGATATATCGCCTTATTTATTCTGATGCTTTTCCGGAATGACCTTGCTTTTACCGTCTGATGTTTTCCCAGATGTGTCTGCTCCTGATGTTTTTTCCAGAGCCCCTTTATGTCTATCTGATGCTCTTCCAGATATGACCTTGTTTATCTGATGTTCTTCCGGATATGTGACTTTATTCTGATGCTTTTCCGGAATGACCTTGCTTTTACCGTCTGATGTTTCCCAGATGTGTCTGCTCCTGATGTTTTTCCAGAGCCCTTTTATGTCTATCTGATGCTCTTCCGGATATGACCTTGTTTATCCGATGTTCTTCTAGATATGTGACTTTATTCTGATGCTTTTCCAAAACCCCTTTTGTGTCCATCTGATGTTCTTCCAGATATGACCTTGTTTATTTGATGTTTTCTCCAAATATGATGTTCCTTATCTGACGTTCTCCCAGATATGTCTTCAAATCTTTACCCGTACATTGAATGATTTTCTAAATGTTTCGGGTGTATCTTCAAGATCTCTGTCTTTCATTTCATATCACAAGGCATCTTAGGGCCAAAAATTGTGCATGTTTGTATTTAAGTCTCTCCTATCACGTCGAGACGAAGATTTCAATCCCCGTATCTCCTGATAGAAGAAACTTAAATAGGGGCATCTGTCACACCCTAATTTTTTACCCTAAAACTTTGTTTTTTAACATTAAATAATTAGAATAATTAGTATTTTATTTTAATTTTATTTTAAATATTTATTTTCATTATTATTATTACTTTTAATTTAAATAATGTTTAGAATAAATAAATAGGATTTTTGTTTTATCTTAGATTTATTTTAAATTAATTAAGTTGTTTAAATTTTCTATTTAATTTTAATATTATTTTAATTTGGGCCTCAAATTGGATATTAGGGACATTATTGGTAATCAAAGAGTTAACCCTAATTTGTGTCTATATATTAAGTTGTCTGTAAAGTGAAAGGGGGGACCGGAAGAAGAAACCGAAAAAATATACAAACGGCTTATGCTTCACTAACATCACCGTTGCCAATTTCTAACGGTACTGTTTCTATTCTATTGTTGATACTAATATATATTATATGTTGAGATACAGATACTCAAAGGTCGCCGCTGTTTAATTAACATATATTATGTTCATATGCCGCCATCGTTTCATACGTATAATATATATCGGTTATACAAATCATATTTTACTACTTTGTGTACATACTGTGCGTTAATTTTTTTCCTTTCAATTGATTTCTAATATTTGTTTATATATTAACTTAATATTCAATTTGATTTATATATATAGGCATTGCTTTATCTCGGTTTTTATTATTATTCGGATCGAATCATGTCGATACGCTACTCGTATATTTGCGTATATAATGCGTGACATTCATGTTTGGTTCGATCCGGTTGCGATGATCGTGTTTTTACGTTAGCAACACTTTTGTCTTGAAATGTTTTAAATTTTTCTTTTATTTGTAAAAAATTTAGACCCTCACGATTCGGATCTGGTTGCGATGACCGCTTATGCGGTAGCAATTTGCCTTTTTTTGTTTTAATTCTTTTTTTTATTAGATTGTTCGGATCGAATTACGTCGATACGTTGTCTGCATATATGTGCATGATGCGTGACCTTTATATTTAGTTCGATCCGACTGCGATGATCGCATTTTGCGTAGCAACATTATTGTTTTAAAACTTTTTATTTTAAAATTTATTTTTTCATGCGTTCTCTATCTCTAAAAAATTTTAGATCCTTACGATTTAGATCTGGTTACGATGACCGCGTTTTCGCGATAACAATATTGTTGAGGTTTTACCAAAGTTAAATTTCTCTTTTTTCTTTAGTTGCTTTTTTTTGTTATAATTTAGATCCGTACAATTCGGATCTGGTTGCGATGACCGCATTTTTGCGATAGCAATATTGTTGAGGTTTTTTACCAAAGTTAAATTTCTCTTTTTTTTTAGTTGCTTTTTTTGTTATATTTAGATCCGTACAATTCGGATCCGGTTGCGATGACCGCGTTTTCGCGATAGCAATGTTGTTGAGTCTTTTTTTTTACTTTTTTTAAATTTTCTTTTCTTTGTAATAATATTACAATTTTAAAACACTTTAAAATTTCTTTTTTATTTTTGTTTCCTTTTTTATAAATTTTAGATCCGCATATTCTTAATCCCTATTGCGATGATCATGTTAAGTGTAGCAAGGTAATGCGATTTTCATCGATTTTTATGCGGAACTATATTTGTTTAGCGTTGCATTTCGATTTCGGAGTTAAAATCTAATTTAACTTTCGATAACTGTTTGAGTGCTTATAGTCATTTGTTTGGCTTCTCATAGAGTGATTCTTACATGAATCCACTCTTAGTTAGCTTCAAAGCTAGATTCAGTTGCCATTCGATTTCGGTTGGTTTTAGACCCTTATTGTTGGGCCTGGATCCCATTTTTTTCTAAATGCACCCCACTTATTTGTTATTTCTCTTAAGCCCATTCCTTTTCTTTTATTAATTTTTTATCTTTAATTTAATTTCTTTTAATTTTATATTTTATTAAAAAAAAAAAAACTCAAAAAATAATTATTAAGTAACTTTTGATTAATTTTATTAAATTCTTTTATTTAATACTAATTAATCCATTAAAGGATTAATTTTATTAAATATTTGACTTTAATTCAATTAATTATTTTAAATTAATTTTTTTCTTAATCCTAAAAATTTCAAAAATACTACTTATTTAGTTCTCAGTTTTAAATTTTCTTTTTTTTAGATATTACCTATTTCAATTTTAATTTTCAAATAACTTCTTCTCCTTATTTCAAGCGATAAATAACATAAATAATAACAAGAGGTTCCTGTAGAGCACTACAGACGTTTAGGATGCTAACACCTTCCCTAATCGTAACTAACCCCCGAACCTTAGATCTCTTAGGTTTTTTTCGCTCTTTAATCCTTTCCTTTGGATAAAATAAAGACCTGTGGTGAATTAAGAATTATGATTCAAGTTAATCTAATAGCTTGACATACGATTCTCACCGCGACACCAGGCAGAGTTGTTGTAGGAGAATTCCTCTGTTGTATTATGCAGAGTAGTTGTGCTCTCAGCTGTATCTCCCCATCCAGTAGGCTGGATGTCTTCGAGCCTGATACGAGAGCTTTCGGGAGCAGTGTACTTAACCATGAAGTCGTATTTTCCACTTGGTTGTCCCAAGGTGTCCCAAACTTCTTTGGAACTGGAGGAGTCATTTCTCTCGATGACGTTGACCTCGGGAAAAGCATAGTTGATGAATTCAAGTCCTGCAAACGTTACGAATTCATCTTCATGTTGAGTAGTTTCCGAATGACCTGAGTGTTGATCCCATGACATGGTGGGGACACAGGTATTCTGTTCAATGACGGTCAGCTGATTTTCATTGTTCGGCTGACTCTCTTGCCCCAAGTTTCTTAGGTAAGGTTGCCACATTGGCAGACCATCCATTGGGCCATAGTAATTGTGGTCAAAGTTGTCTTTCATCAGAGTGTCTTCCTCTAATGAATTTGGCGGAGCACGACATCCTTCTGGATCACAATCTCCATATATCATTTCGACGTCTGACCGTGGTATAAATCTCGGACTCTGTGCGGGATAGAAAAATGGCATAGGCACCTCTTCCTGAGACATGTAACCGTCCTCGTTAAGGTAGGACTTCCATTCTTCATCTGTGTCAGAGGGATCTTCCTCATTGATAGCATGTACTGCTTGAGACACTGGGTGAAGGAAACCTCCACTGTGGAAGAAGTTTTGAAGGGGATGAAGACTTTCATCGTTGGCAGCTGTCCGGGTACAGGTTACGGAAAAACCAAGACCCTTCTTTGTTTTATTGTCAATAGGAATGACAAGCTGTCCCCATCCGGTTATGTCGGTACTCTCGATCGCTTTGATAGCATTTTTGTATGAGGAAATCGAGGTTCCTCCTCTTGATTGATTGTCCTTGCTCACCGACAGCGCTTGGAACTGCGTCCCAATAACCTCCTCGGGTTCTACACAAGTAGATGATGATAAGTTACTCACGAGCAAGGCCTGTTCTCCATAAACTATGACAAGTTGATCGTTCTGAATGAACTTTAGCTTTTGGTGGAGGGTCAAAGTGACCGCTCCAGCCTGATGTATCCAAGGTCTTCCTAATAAACAACTATACGTTGCCCGGATGTCCATGACCTGGAAAATGACTTGGAAAGTGTGAGGACCGATAGTTATGGGAAGATCAACTTTGCTGATAACTGTTTTTCTGGATCCGTCGAACGCTTTGACGACGACATCGCTGGTTCTCATCGAAGGGCCTTTGAATGATAATTACATCAAAGTGGACTTCGGCATAACATTCAGGGATGACCCTGTGTCTACCAGTACGCTGGCTAAAGCATCGTCCTGGTAGTTGACTGTGATATTAAGCGCCATGTTATGACGGCGAACTATCTGATTGTTGCATCCTGTTCCACAAAGGCTTGCTCCAAGACTTTCTGTAGAGCCTCCCTGTGGGCTTCTGAACTGAGTAACAGTGATAATACCGAGATCTTTGAAGGAGTTTGTAACAGTTGATCAACAATGTTATATTCACTCCTTTGGATGAGCTTCAGCATCTCATCATCATTTTTTGAAAGGTCATGATTACTGGATTGACCGACTGATGGATCGGGAGTTTCTGTCTGAAGTTCCTTTTCCTTGTTAGGTTCTCCAACTCCTCGGTTGAAGATTCGACCGCTCCGTGTTACACGACTGATGTCTGCAATATTCACGACGGAGGGTAATGGAATATCCTTTCCATTTTCAATTATTGTTGCACCGTATTTGTAAGGGATAACCTTAGTTGATTCATACGGTGTTGGTCCCGGCAGATAGATGACTATGGGAACCTTCTGATTTTTCTGACCATCATAAGTAATCTCGATCCGTTCCCGGTTGGGAACTTTAGATTCGTCAAGTAGAGGGATAATGGAAAAAACATCCCTTGTTTGGTAATGACCAGAGATTGTGACAACATCCTCGACTTGATCGGCAAGGTAGTTTGGCGTCCAGTTGATGGGTCCAGAACCCGGATATGGGCGAATCTCTCCACGATCCACCTGACCCTAAAGAGCTGCTCTCACAAGGTAACACCCTTGGTTACTTTCTGAACAGACACTACAACGGTCATAATTGTGTGGTGGCACCTGACCACGCCCACTTTGAATACAATGTAACCTCACTAGGTTAGCTTCCACGAGTCGGATATCCTGACTTTGACACCGAGTGGGATTCCTGTTACTGATACTAATTTGCTGAGTATCTTCATCCATATAGATTGGCATCCACCAATGATTTAACAAGTGCTGAAGTGCTTCCTGGACAAAGGCACATCCTGATCATTTTTGCAACCCGCTTTACAGCTATGATAATTATGTGATATCAAGAATCCGAGTCAGACCTGCTCAGTATGCAACTCTACCAAGTTGGTATTCATCACGCGAATATCGAAGATCTGAACCATATTGATCTGATAGGGATTCCTATCATGGTAGTCTTGGATCCATCCAAGATCCATCTGACACTAGAGGGCCTCTTGTATGAAAGAGCATCCCTGTTTGTTTACCGAGCAAGTCAGACAGGAACTGTAATCGTGCCGCGGCAGATTATGATACTGGCTTTGCCTTGAATGCATCACCACCAAGTTGACATTCATTGCACGGATATCGTGGTTCTGAATGATGTTAGAATTCGTGTAGACCATGTTAACTCCACGAACTCGCTGCTCTTGGATCCATCCGAGATCCATCTGTTCCTGTAGAGCTGTTTGCACCACAGAACATCCTTGATTGTTTTTAGAGCAGACATCACACTGGTGATAATTGTGAGGTGGCACATGGCCGTACCCACTCTGCCTACAATGCATCTTGACCAAATTAATTTTCAACAAGAGTACATCGTGAATTTGATAAACGTTGTTAGACTCTCCCTCTATCAAATTGACTGCAGCTTTCTCATGTTGAGGCAGCGGGTTTGTGAGAACATTGGGATTCGTATCTTTGAAAGATAAGAGCCCGCTCCTAACAAGCTTTTGCACGTCGGATTTGAAATTGAGACAATTCTCTATATTATGCCCTGATCCTCCTTGATGATAAGGGCATGTTTGATCCACCTTAAACCAAAAAGGCGGATTTTCTGGTACTGTAAGAGGAGACTTAGTCTGGATGTGCCCCTTAGCCAGTAGTAACGGAAATAGTTCTGCGTACACCATGGGTATAGGATCAAACCCTGATGGTCGTGTTGTACAGTGGTTGTTATATGGAGGACGAGCTTGCTGAAGAGGCTGTTGTGTCCTTTGCTGATTAGGTTGGCTCTGCGCAACCTGAGGTTGATACGTAGGAATAGGCGCAGGGCCGATAGCAGGAGTTACAGCTGCTACTGGTTGATAACGTCGCCTTTGCTTTCCGAGAGAGATATTCCCAATATCCTGCTCTTTTTTCTTAGGGAGAGCACTACCGTATAGTTTTGTACTACTTGATGATCCAGCGTCTTTTGCTAAACGTCATTCTCGGACGGCTTCCTCAAGACGAACTCCCATGCCCACCATCTCGGTGAAATCACTGGGCGCACTGGCAACCATTCTGTCATAGTAAAATGAGCTTAAGGTCTTTAAGAAGATCTTTGTCATTTCTTTTTCCTCAAGAGGTGGACAAATATGAGCGGCAATTTGGCACCATCTCTGGGCGTACTCCTTAAAGGTTTCCTTGTCCTTTTGTGACATTGATCTGAGTTAATCTTTGTCCGGTGCCATGTCTAAATTGTATTTGTATTGTTGGATGAAGGCAGTGCCAAGATCTCTGAATGTGCTAATCGTAGTACAGTTTAAACCCATGTACCATTTTAATGCGGCACCGGTTAAACTATCCTGAAAGTAGTGAATCAGTAGGTCCTGATTCTCCGTCTGAGCTGACATTCGCCGAGTGTACATCACCAAGTGACTCTGAGGGCAAGAGTTACCCTTGTACTTTTCAAATTTGGGCACTTGGAACTTGTGCGGGACTTTCACATTGGGGACCAAGCAGAGGTCTGCGGCGTCCTTTCCAAATAAATCCTGACCGCGGATGGCTTGCAGTTCTTTCTGCATTTCCAAGAACTGTTCCTGGAATTCATCCATTCTATCGAACATAGTTTCCTTCTTATCAGAAGGGATCTGTGGAATCTGTCCTTCTGGGACAGTGTGTACCACAGGGGGTGGTACCGTGACTACGGCAGTGAATCTTGGCATTTCCCGAAGTTTGTAACCTTCAGGAGTCTTCAATATGCCTCTGGCATCTTCGCTTTCCCGAAGTTTGTAACCTTCAGGCCCAGCGGCTTCTGTTGAGATTCCCTGATCTTCAGTGATCGGCGGAATATATCCTTCCGGGATATAGTTAACAGGCATGCCCCAAGGACGATCTTTCGGTATTTGATACCTAGGATCATACTTCTCCACTATGGGCGTTGAGGTGATCTCTGAGATCACAGTCCTTTGTAGCTGAGCTTCTGCCATGGCTTGCATGTCGTTACGAAGCTTTCTCATATCCTCTCTCAGAGCGTCGATCTCTTCTTTCAACTCTCTGTTTTCTTCCTCAAGATCATCCATCTTTTTATGACGATTGGCCCGAGTATTATACGAATGAGACAGTTTGACTCTAGAACCAGACACAAATGTGAGATTCGTAGGTAAGAAGAATACGTGATGTGAGAATGATGAATGCAATGATTATATTAATTGTTTTTTGGTTTAATCAAAATAAACTTCAACAATTAGATTGCAAATATCAAACGGTGGGGAAACCCCTTTTTATTGAAATTCAAAGGATTGCAGAAACGAAAATATAGTAGATTACAAAGTGCAGAAAAAGAAACCTAAGCTAATGGGTCCCGAGAGAACTCGGGTGCTGATTCTGGTATCTTCCTTTTCTTTGATCGGGGCTCTTGGGTCGTTGTCGGGTTGTCATTCCTTTGCCAAGTGAAAGGAGTGAGCAAATTCCTTTGGTCATCTTGATTCTCTACAGCATGTAGCTCTAAAATTTCAATCAGAGCATCTTTCTCTTTCAGTAGTTGCTGTATTTTGATGCACTCCACATCGAGGGTGTGGTACTTGTTCTTCCAAGACCTCCTCTCCTGTTGAACTTTGTTGAGAGTAACCTGAAGCTTTTCAGTTTCCGTCATGAAGTATATGACAGATTCCCTTGGCGGAAGAACTTCGTAACGAGGATAAGGCATCTTCAGCTTGAGAGCTCTAGTTTGTACCCAGTGGAGATAAGGCTCCACCAAGACACAGTCTGGTTTTCCTAGAGACTCTTGTCCTTTCTTATGAATGTGTTTCCAAGCGTGCACTATTTCCGTCTTTAGTGCTCTGTCACTTTCTCCTTCCTTGAAGAAAAGACCTTCCAAATGAACACTCCGTGGGACGTGTCTCATTGGGTATCCAAATTGACGACGAACAAGAACTGGATGGTAATTGATTCCTCCCTTAGTTCCTATAAAGGGTACGTTGGGGAATTTTCCACAACGGTCAATGATCCTGATTCCATCATAGATCCTATTACACCAATCTATATCAGAGTTGGTAAGAGACATGATCTTCTGCGACTACCGTAAGGCACTCTTGCAATCCCAAAAAGCCGCAGACTTGGGCAAGTGGGAGATAAACCATTTGTAAAGCAAAGGTACACAGCATGTGATCTCCCATCCGTTGTACAAATTTCCCAAATGTACAGAATGATACGCATCTGCGAGCAAAGTCGGCACAGGGTTTCCAATGAGAAAAACCTTAATGGAGTTGATATCGACGAAGTTATTGATGTTGAGAAACGAAAATAACCCGTAGGTGAGCAAGACAAAGATGCTTTTAAAAGCAGTCACGTTTCCTATACTGGCAAAACACAAGGCCTTCTTTGTCAAGAACTGGGCTGGCAAACCTTGGATGCCACCCTTAGTGGTTAGGTGAGTCTTGACCTCAGACTCGTCCAAATGAATTGATCTTGCAATGGTCTGATTCTTTGGAATTTCTTCCAGTCCAGAAAATGGAGCTCGATCAGTAATGTGTAGATCAATCAGATGAGAATACTCCTCCAGCGTGGGTGCGAGCTAGTAATCCGGGAATGTGAAACAGTGATAAACTGGATCATAAAACTGAATGAGCACATCCATGATTCCCTCAATCACATGGACTCTTAACAGTGGTAGCAGCCCTCCGTACTTGGCTCTGAAGGCCTCTTGGTTTATGATCATTCTCGCCAAACCTCTCAAATCCTCTAGTTTTGGAACCTTGAAGGTATACCGATGGGTTCTCCTTCTACCGAAATCCATTAGCGCAATCTTTTTCTCTGATATTTGCAATCACAGTCTTAGTTTAATTTGAAAAACAGAGAGACTAGAAGAGAAATTTTTTTTGAATGTTTTAATGTTTTTTAAATGAATGCATGAATGCAACACACAAAAACATAGAAAAAACATGGGGTCAAAGGGTCGTTGTCATGAAGTCAAGGCTCTACCCATCCCCAAAGGTTTATACTAGGGTGATTTTTGTACCTGTACTCATTATCATCAGCTCCTCCCAGGAAAGAAAAACAACAAGCGGATCGCCAGCGAGTTGTAGAGCAATCTTAGAGTAAGTGCCATTCACCGAGAATAGATCACCAGCCTCAAATGAGGGTAGTATCGCGTAACAACTATTCCTGATAGTTTCCGCACTACAAAAGGGTTTGGCTCCCCAGCTTCTCAGACATCACAATCGGCCCATTGTCTAGGTGAGAGAATGGGTTGCATTGGTCAGCCTCCACTGAGGTTGATGGTCGACCTCATCGCCATCACTTATCTTAAGTGTATACTCAATCTTTCCACATGCGGCATCACACGCATTCCCATTAGCAGAAAAATAAACAGGTATAGCAATTAGGAAACGCAATATATATATTTGTCCTAATCATCCTACACCTTTAAAGCTATGAATCCTAAGTTCCTGACAGAAAATGGGTTCCCCGGCGGAAGCCCCAATCTGTGGTTTCATACCAAATTAACGGCGTTTTGACCTAAGATCCTAGTGACGTCAAGGCTTCAAGAGATAAGAGGAACAAAATGCCTTGAAAGGCGCCTTTTTGTGGTACCTCAGTCCGAGATTTCTACCTAGGAGACGAGAAGAGAACAATATCCCTAGATTCTCCCCAGCAGAGTCGCCATTTTTCTGTAGCGAGTGATTTTTGGATGTGGTTGCGAAGCACGATCGCTCTGGTACTACAGCTCGATTCATTTTTTATCCTATTAAAGCTGATGAAGGAAGGGAAATAGATGTCTCCAACTAACCCTGCTTGCATACTGAGGTTAAACAGTCAAAACTGTTGGTTTACAGATGCTACAAAGATTCGGGGTTTCTCCTAGGTTATTTTGTTGACGAAGGGGTGCTTTAGGCTATCGGTTAGGATGTTAGGACGAATGCTTCTTGATAGATATGTGAGAATATGGGATTTTGGGTTTTTGTTTAGTGTGCTCGCTAAGATTTTTCTTTCAATCTTATGCCTACGTATTCCCGTTTACCGAAACAGGGAAATCAGAGCGTTCGTAGTTCCTCCTATTCTATGGGAGGAAATGGTTGTTTTGGTGTCTTGTTCAAAGCCCAAGACGTGAAGCGAAAGGTGATATATATCTTGTTCAAAGCCCAAGATGTGAAGCTGAAAGGTGTTGTCTTTAGAGAGAATTTGTCATCTCTAAAGAGGGGGTTGTATGTCATAACTGTTTATAAAGGAGAATTACTTTAACCGGGATGTGTGAGTCCGACAATGCCATAATTTCCTTTAAAGGGGATTTTTAACCTGAAGGAGAAGACTTTAACTCAGTGTAGAGCAATGTTATCTTTCCTTAGGAATTTCTCATGCTAAAAGAGGGACAGTGGCATGGATGTAGATGATCCAGAGGCTTGCCGCTTACAGCGATTAGATGGAGGGGAAGGAGTTGTTGATGTTTGTGTACTGTGAACGAGGCACAGTTTTGATGCTAAAAGGTTGATTGGATCAACCAGTGGTTTTCTTATACAAAGCCTAAGAGGAGGCTAGTATGTGTCTCGTACAAAGCCCGAGAGAGAGGCTAAAAGGGGTTTTGACTCGATGATGGAGTCTTTTGGTATCTCGTATAAAGCCCGAGATGGAGGCTATTTGACTCAACAAAAGAGTTTTTTGTATCTTGTACGAAGCCCGAGATGGAGGTTGTTGTTTGTTTGGCTCAATAAGAACCTTTTTGTATCTCGTATAAAGCCCGAGATGGAGGCAAAAGGGTGATTGACTCAACGAGGGAGTCTCTTATGTGTCTCGTACAAAGCCCGAGAGAGAGGCTAAATGTTGTTTTACTCCGCTGGGGAGAATCATTGTACAAAGCCCAAGAGAGAGGCTAACTTCACTGGAGAAGGATCATTATACAAAGCCTAAGAGGAGGTTATGGTTGTTGTTTCAGTTGAGTGACAGGTCCAGTATACTGATTTTGAAAGAGAAAATCAGTTCTTATATGAGCAACACTGTACTCAAGGATTTGATTCGAGGATCCGGGTTATTCCTGTTCTTTAAGAAAGTGGGAAATCTGAAGGGTATTGAGACTGTCCGAGTCTACGGGTTTTCTTCCTATTTAACGAAGGGGTCACTTGAGAATGTCTTTGAGACTCAAGGAGATTAGACTGTCCAAATCTAGAGTTTCATCTTTTGTACTATGCTTTGAGAAACAGTAGTAGACTCTTTGAAAGGACTGTTCTATGCAGATGACTAAGTTCTATTCATATACCTCTAGGAGGTCGTCGGGACAATTTGTACGAAGCCCAAGAGGAGGCTGGAAACTTTTAAGAAGCCGATCGGTCCTTGTACGAAGCCCAAGAGGAGGCGGGGTTGCTTTTAGGAAGCCTGTGGGTCCTTGTATGATGCCCAAGAGGAGGTCGATGCTTTTAAGAAGCCCGTGGGTCCCCAAACCCCAAGAAATTCAAGGCAAGCTATTCACAAGGAATAGATCAAGTCAGGAAAGTTCGAGAATTTGGAAGAAACTCAAAGATGTCATTCACGGAGAATACATTCATCTCTGGGAGTAGAGTTTCTTGACAATTCCTAATGAGGACAGCCGAAGAGAAGACTGTATTTGGTGATCCTATTGGGGATCTAGTTGTCTATTTCTACGAAACGAAACGGCGTTACCTAGTTCTAGACGTAGTTGCCGGGGAAACTCTAAATATCTATACTATTATTACACAGTTGATATGAGTTTATGAAAGAAGACTTACAGTGAAACAGCCCCACAATACAGTTATATGTATATGAAAGCAGTAAATGAAAGCGTATAAACACTTACTCGGTTGTAGAGCTTCCATGCTGTTTGGTTAGTTGTTCAACACAGATAGATTGAAAACAACAGTATATTCACAATCAAAGGAGAAAGTGCTTTGAAAAAGAAAGATTGGGGCTTACAGCTCAAGGATAGGCCCAGGGTTTTATCAGTGAGCGCACTGTTTGAATTTGTACAGAGGGACTTATACAAGTGACTGAGACCCAAAAAGGTTTTACGTACAAAGGGATGGGTCTTACACTCTCTCAAGAGGCCCAAAAGGTTTAAAGAAAAAGAGTGGGTCTTACTACATGAGGGTAGGCCCACATGATTTTTCGTTAAAAATGGCGATCGCGCCGAGGTTTTCTTTTAACGCAGAGGGACTTATACGATAAGTGAGGCCCAAAATGGTTTTGGTTAAAAGGGGGTTGGGTCTTACACTCTATTAGAGGCCCAAAGTGTTTTGAATGGGTCTTATAGCTCAAGGAGAGGCCCAAAAGGTTATTTTTAAACTGGCGACGATCGCGTCGTTTATTTGAAAATGTACAGTGGGACTTATACAACGAATGAGGCCTAAAAAGTTTTATGTACAAGAGGGTTGGGTCTTACACTCTAATAGAGGCCCACAGAGTTTTAAGAAAAGAAATGGGTCTTACTACTCGAGGGTAGGCCCTGGTTTGTTTTGAAAAGGCGACGATCGCGCCGTTTATTTTTTGACGGTATCGGGACTTATATAATATACTGAGGCCCAAAAATGATTTGGTCAAAAAAAAGGATTGGGTCTTACACTCTATTAGAGGCCCAAAAGTTTTGAATGGGTCTTATAGCTCGAGGAGAGGCCCAACTGATTTTTTAAAAGGCGACGATCGCGCCGTTTACTTGTACAGAGGGACTTATACAACGAATGAGGCCCAAAAAGTTTTTTGTACAAGGGGGTTTGGGTCTTACACTCTCTCAAGAGACCCAAAGAGTTTTAAAGAAAAGAAATGGGTCTTACTACTCGAGGGTAGGCCCAGGTTTGTTTTGAAAAGGCGATGATCGCGCCGTTTGTTTTTGACGGTATCGGGACTTATACAATATACTGAGGCCCAAAAATAATTTGGTCAAAAAAAGGATTGGGTCTTACACTCTATTAGAGGCCCAAAAGTTTTGAATGGGTCTTATAGCTCAAGGAGAGGCCCAAGGTTACTTTTCAAAAGGCGACGATCACGCCGTTGGTTTTTGACGGTATCGGGACTTATACAATATCTGAGGCCCAAAAATGATTTGGTCAAAAAAAGGATTGGGTCTTACACTCTATTAGAGGCCCAAAAGTTTTGAATGGGTCTTATAGGTCAAGGAGAGGCCCAAGGTTACTTTTCAAAAGGGCGACGATCGCGCCGTTTGTTTTTGACGGTATCGGGACTTATACAATATCTGAGGCCCAAAAATGATTTGGTCAAAAAAGGATTGGGTCTTACACTCTATTAGAGGCCCATGAGTGTTTGAAAAAGTTTGATGAGGGTTAAATTAATCAAAAAACCTAATTTCATTTTTTAAAGGACATTTTTCAAAGAAAAATCAAGTAAAAAAATGATAAAAAATATCAAATAAAATCATTAATCATGTTATAAACAGTGATTAAGGTTTATGAAAAAGTATTTTATCCACATGAATATTTAAAATCATTTTGGTTTTAAAAATCAAGAAAAAGAAATCATTTTAAAAGTATTTAAAACAATATTTTTGAATATATTAAAAATATATCAAATAATAATATTTTTTGTGATTTTTTGGTGGATTAAAATATTATAGAGTATGAATAAGAAGTGTGTAAAACAGATTTGGAAAATGATAATTTTTGCTATGTGAAATAATTGGTTGAGTTTTGAAGATAGACTAAGAAAAAGAGGAATGCGATGTCACAACATCACATTCGACATCACTCATGAGTTTTGAAGATAAGAGAACAAGGGAATATGTCACAACATCACATTCGACATCAGACAAAAACCAGAACTGCACCTTGATTTTCGACATCTTTTTATCAAACTTCAAACATTCATAACTCTCTTAATTTTTAACGGAATTAAGATCCGGAAGAGCCTATCTTAACCAATTTTTCGCAAGGAATCCAATGGTATCACTCATACATATTGAAACTTAATGTACAGCGCACACAAGGCAAAAAACCAGATCTGCACCTTAAGTTTAAACATCTTTGCTTATCAAATTTCCAAACATTCATAACTCTCTCAATTTTTAACGAAATTGAAATCCGTAAGAACCTATCTTGACCAATTTTTTGCAAGGAATCCAATGGTATTACTCATACATACTGAAACTTAATGTATAGCACACACAAGGCAAAAAACCAGATCTGCACCTTAAGTTTAAAACAACATAAACTCCACATATAAACATGTTAAAGTGCAAACAGTAGGAGGATCATAACATACACATTAAGGACTACATTTTTTCTTCAAGAATTGTTCAATATGATACATGTATGTGGACATCAAAGGAAAACATGATTCAAAGAATTCAAGTTATGAATTTTACCTCTTTTTTTGGATATTTTGTGCAACCTACCAAGTTCTTTGTTCCAGAAATGATTTGATGCTTTGGACACCCTCAAATGACCTCTTAGAAGCTTTTAGGATGGTTGGAATCAGCTGGTACCTGCAAAAACACAAACTGTCCCTTTCTTGTAAAAGGGGTTAAAAGTGACCAAAATAGCAACTCCCTCAAATTGTGTTCCAGATGTTGGGAACCATTTGGGGATAGTTCAAGGATGATATTTGGAGTGTGTTTGAGGTTTTATCTGGTTTGGTAAGTGACTGAATCAAGACACGGCTTGAAAAATGCAAAAAAGTGCCATTTAGAGGTTTTGAGAAGTGACTTTGTGATTTTGTGATTACAGATCACTTGTGATAGTTTGCACAGCTTACATATGATATATATGAGGTGTGTGTGTGTGAGTGATTGTGATGGAAAAGCTCTCAAGCTCAAAAACTCAGAATTACTTGCTTTGGAAGGCAAATTTGAGGTGAAAGAAGAGATTTTGAGGAAAGCATCTGTTTGATGGCTTTGGTGTACTCTAACTGAGCACAAATGAACTCTATTTATAGTAGAGCCAGTTTGTTTTTGCAGCAATAGTGAATGGTGACTGCAGCAGAGGTTTGGCCAATGTTGTCCAATGAGAATCCAAGTCTCCTCTAGCCATTGACTAGAGGTTAGAGCACAGAGCTTTGGTTCCCTACTTGTTGGAGGAATCTTGACTGAATTCAGTTGCAAATGTGTCAGTCCATGCCACCTCTAAGCATCTATTAAATGCTCCAATCCAAAATTGGAGTCTTGTCCCTCTTTTAGGGATTTTTAGGAATAGCATGCTACTTCTTGTTCCAAGGACTTTGGAGGCTTGGCTCAGTGATTGTCCCCTTTAGATTTGATCCTCAGATGTGTCCAAGATGATGACAAGGCTTGGAAATTCGTGTGGCACAAGAAATGTGCAAATCTGTCCCATGAAAAATTCAGCTGCAGCAAGCCTTTTTGTAAAATCCATAACTCCCTGCTCGAGTATACTACATGGACGTTCTAGGACTTTCTGGAAAGCTGAGATGATGTAATTCAACTTTGATGTTCAAGGTTTGGCTTGAATCAACTTGGATCATGAAGAAAAACATCCTTGAAGTTGGGACATTCTTGCTGGAAAAAAAATATTAGTGATGTCCTATGCAATGTTGGAACATCAGACATTAAGAACATTAATAATTCCAAACTTCAATCACTTGTATCTTTTAATCCACTATGATATTTTGAGTTGAAGTGAATTGCCTCTTTGATGCTTGTCTTGCATGGTGACAAAGTTTGAAAATTGGGTGGCGCAAGAAAAGTGCGCAAAATCTATCCTAAAAAATCAGCTCGAGCAAGGCATGTTGTGAGGTTCATAACTCCTTGCTCAAGTTGAATTAATGGGAGTTCTTATACATTTTGGAAAGCCCTAATGACATACTTTAACTTTGATATTTGAATTTGGTCTCGTTTCAGCTTGCAAAGTCATCAAAAATGGCCTTGAACTTGTGTAGTCAAAACTGTCCTAAAAGCTGTCATGAAAATTCTGTTTTATCAATGCTTTTTGCAAAAATCATATCTCCTTGCTCGAGTATGCTACAAGGACGTTCTACAACTTTCTGTAAATCTGAGATAATGTACTTCAACTTTGATGTTCAAGGTTTGGCTTGAATCAACTTGGATCATGGAGAAAAACATCCTTGAAGTTGGGACATTCTTGCTGGAAAAATATTAGCGATGTCATATGCAATGTCAGAACATCAGACATTAAGAATTCCAAACTTTGATCACTTATATCTTTCAATCCTTATGATATTTTGAGTTGATTCCTTCTACAATGTTGAAGTATCAAATACCCTCTTTAAAAGTAGCTCTTACTCAAAATCAATGGATGCTTGGATCAATAGTTACAACCTTGAAAAGTTGTGCACTTGAACATGATTTTAACTTAGAAAAAATTTCTAAGTTTCTTTCAATTTGATCAATTTTGCAATTTTGCGTGATTTCTTGATTTAAATTTGATCAAATTAAATCATCCATCATATTTTCTTGAGTAATGGCTTGTGAAGCTCAAAGTTGACCAAAAGTCAAATTTTGACTTTCTGCATCAGTTGACTTTGTATTAGATGAACTTAAGGCTTGATCCACCTGGAATTTTGCACTCTTATGCCTAATTCTTGATATGGGAGTCCTCTTGATCCTTTGTGGATATTTTAGAGGCTAGACAAGTTGAAGATCATGTCATTCCTTGATTGATCCTTTGTCTAAAGGCTCTGAGAGGGCTTGAAACCCTAAGCTTGATTGTAGTGAATGCTCAACAATTCCTTAAGGAGATTGATGAGGCACAAAGGTACATCCATATTGTGCTGATGATTTGCACCATGATGGGAAATCTTAGTGGTCAAAATTTGGGGTATGACACAACCCCCTTACTCTCTCTCTATTTATTTGTTCTTGTTTTAGAACTTATTAGGGTTTTGTTCATTCTTTTTCCCTTTCATTTGGAAATAATAAAAGCGTGGTGGAGACTCTTGCTTTATGAGTTAAGTTAATATATAGCTTATAGTTAGAATTTTTACCACTACAGATTCGACGTGGATGAAAGTAATGAATGAGAAACTGAAGTCCATCAAAGTCAACAACACTTGGTCATTTGTCGAATTGCCTCAAGAAAAGAAGGAAATCGATGTGAAATGAGTATACAAGGTTAAGCTGAATCCTAAAGGAGAAGTAACTCAACACAAATCAAGACTTGTGACGAAAGGATTTCTTCAGAAAGAAGAAATCGACTTCGACGAGGTTTTTGCACCTGTTGCTAGGATCAAAATAATCAGGTTGGTTGTTGGTCTAGAAAACATGAACAACTGGCATATGTTTCAGATGGATGTGAAATGTGCATTCTTGAATGACCCCTTATATGAAGAAGATTATGTTACACAACCAGCTGGATTTGTGAAACAAGGCGAAGAAAGCAAGGTATACAGGCTACATAAAGCTCTGTATGGACTTAAGAAAGCGCCAAGAGCTTAGAATAAGAAGATATATATCTTTCTAAGGGAGAAGGAATTTGTGAAGTGCACAACTGAGCATGAAGTATATGTAAGAATAAGCAATAGTGAATTGCTTATACTATGTATCTATGTTGATGACTTACTGATAACAGGTAGCTGCTAGAAAGTGATCGAAGACTTCAAAGGTGATCTTAACAAGGAATTGAAAATGTATGATCTGGGTGACATTTCATACTTCCTTAGCATCGAATTCTACAAGAGTAGTAGAAGCTTGATGATGCATCAAAGAAGATATGCAAGCGAGATACTTAAAAGATTTGAGATGGAAGACTGTAATTTGAATTTGACACTTACTGAACCATGAATGTAACCATCGAAAGACTCGGAGAAAGATGATATCGACCAAACACAGTACAGAAGACTTATTGAATCATTAAGATACCTTTGTCACATAGGGCATGATCTAGCATATAGTGTAGGTATGGTGATTTAATTCACTTAAAAGCCAAAGATATCACATCTAGCAGACACGAATAGGATACTAAGGTATCCGAAAGGAACTCTCGAATATGGAATATTTTTCCTGCAGCTGATGAAGGAAAAAAATGCAAGCTAGTGGGTAACATCAACTCAAGTTGGTGTAGTGATGCTGATGATAGAAAATTCACAGCTGCCTATATGTTTATGTTATTAGGTGGTGTGTTGAGAATGTAATTCCTTGTGTTGAAGCATGTTGCTCGACAGAAGCAAAGAGATGTCGAAACACTTAGATTTCGAAATGTCAAAGAAGTGTGTTTTCAACAGAACTTAAGACTTAGCTTTATTTGTTTGTTTTAAATGAGTTAGTTAGGTTAGTTTGAGATTTCTTGGTGTACAAGCAATCTCATACTATAAATAAGAAGGTGCCCTAACATTGTAAAAAAGCAGCTGCATAGAGAAAAATTGAATAAAAACTTCAGTTTGAAAGCAGAGAGAAACTCTGCAGAAATATTATTTTTCTTCCTCTTTTCTCCAAAACCCTAATTTCTATTTTCTTCTCCAATTTATTTTTCTTTTCTTCTTTAATAATAAATGTGCAACAGAATTATCTTGCAATCAAGGTTGGTTATTTCACTCAAGTGAAGAGTGAAGAATAAGAGTAATAATCAATCAGAAAGATTAAATCTTATTCATCAAGATTGATTCATAATTCTTCATAGGTTTAGTGTAATTTCAGTATTCGAGTCATATGGATTCCCTGATGGTGATTTTGACCTTCTAGAACTATTATCGGTAGCCATGCTTATCAGTTGTTTTAAATGTTTGAGAGATCTTGTGTATGAAGCTGGAGTTAGCTACAGTTGAACCATGATAAAATTTGCAGACCCTTATTTAGCAACATATTAGCCATGACAAATGTGTATGAAGACTCTTTTAACCACAATACTACATCAAATAATGCTTTTGATGAAGAAACTTTCACGACAAACAATATAAAACCAAGGGTATATGTATTGGGATCGCCTTGATTTAAAAAAAAAAGAATCAGTTACCTCGGTTCTTTGTAAAGTCGACATAACAATATGCTAAGTGTTTGAGATTCGATTCCCAGCTCCTGTATTTTTATGTTTTATATGGAATCAAATAGGCGCCTTTAATTTCAATAGATTTTACGTCGGATATGTTACCTTGGTTTCTAAGAAAACCAAGATATATAGTCTTTAATTTTTTATTCTTTTTAGAATAAGAAATGCGCCGTTATTTTTAAAAATTTTACGTTGGATATGTTACCTCGGTTTCAGTAAATTCGCGATAAAAATTATTTGTATTTTTTATTCACTCAGTGTCTACCTCATTCACTTCTCGAGCCAACGAAAGAACACTTATTCTCCAAGGATCCCTAGCAAAAGAACATTTCTTCTTTAACCAACGAAAGAACACTTATTCTCCAATGAGCCCTAGAGAACGAAAGAACACCATTAATATCCAATATGTTATTGTTGTCGTTGTTGCTTTGGTCCATTACCGTTGTTCTTGTTATTCTCCATTGTTGTTGTTCGTGATATTCTCCATTATTGTTGTTCTTGTGTATTATGGTTGTGTACTTTTTTATTTTTTTCCATAAGCTTTATGTGATTATGGATTGTATTTGGATGAAAGCCAATAGATTAAGTGCAAACTATGAGAATGGATTAAAACAATTTCTTGATTTCGCAGAAAAAAAACCTTCTTGACAATAATGGGATTTTTTTTATCGTCCTTGTAAAAACTACTTTAATACGAAAAAACATCATATGCATGTTATATTCAATCATTGTGGTTGTGATGGAATTACTCAAAATTACACAAAATGGGTATAACATGGTGAAGCGGCAAATAAGAGGCCTTTGTCACATACAGTTGAAGATGGTGAAGTTGTGAATAATACCCTAGAAGACATCATTCGTGATATTGGAGTTGATGCTTTCAAAAAGACATCATTGTTAGATACTTTGAGAAGAGACATGGAAGATTAGTTATTTTCGGGATGTAAATATTTTACAAGATTGTCGGTTGTGTTAAGAATATTTAATATTAAGGCAATATGTGGGTTGACGAATAAAAGTTTCACTGAATTGATTGAATTTTTGGAAGAAATATTTCCCGAAGGTAACACACTGCCGAACCGTACTTATAAGGCCAAGAAGATTTTGTGTCCAATGGGTTTGGACTATGTCAAAATACATGCATATCGTAATGATTGCATATTATATAGGAAAGATTTTGAAAACTTGAAGGAGTACCCAAGGTGCGGGGAGTCATGCTACAAGAAGAAGGACAATGGTGTTGATGATGTTGATGGTGTAACTAGCAAGTGTATTCCTGCCAAGGTAATGTGGTACCTATCGATAATTCCAAGGTTCAAGGGATTTTTTACTAATGCTAGTGACGCAAAAAATACTAGATATCATGCAGATGAAAAACTGGGTGATGGAAAAATTTTCCATGTAGCTGATTCATTGCAATGGAAGAAAATTAATTCTTTGTATTTAGATTTTGCCCTTGAACCGAGGAACCTTAGGCTTGAACTTGCCACCGACGGAATGAACCCTTTTGGTAATTTGAGTACTAACCATACATTATGGCCTGTTCTTCTCATAATTTACAACCTATCTCCATGGTTATGCATGAAGCGCAAATATATGATGCTATCAATGATGATTTAGGGTCCAAAATAACCAGACAATGATATTGATGTTTATTTAACGCCATTGATTGAAGATTTGAGACTTTTGTGGGAGGATGGTGTTGATGATGATGATGCGTATGTGATAACTTTAAGTTGCGTGCCATGTTGTTTTGCACAATCAATGACTTTCCTGCATACGGTAATTTGTTTGGGCACAATGTTAAGGGCATAGAGCGTGTCCTATATGTGAAGTTGATACAAGTTACCACCAATTACAAAAAGGAAAAAAAGACATTTTATCTTGGGCATCATAAACTTATAAGACCTAATCATCCATATCGTAGATTGCGGAAGGCTTTTAATGGAGAGCAGGAGTTTGCTATCTCTCTAAAGCCCTTAAATGGGAAGCAAGTTTATAGAAAACAACAACACATTAAGGTTTTCTATCGAAAGAAACAAAAAAGTCCGTGGAGAAAAATATTCGAAAAAAGAGGTCGGTATTGTTTGATCTTCCATACTGGTCTAGTCTTGATGTAAGACATTGTCTTGATGTGATGCATGTGGAAAAAAATGTATGTGATAGTCTGATTAGAACAATTCTCAACATTAAAAGCAAGATAAAAGATACTAAGAAATCTCGCAAAGATATGGTTGTGATGGGTATACGACAAGAGTTAGTTCCAAAAGAAGTAGGAAATAGAATCTATTTGTCCCCTGCATGTCACATTCTTTCTGAAAAAAAGAAAAAGAGTTTTTGCGATTGTTTGTTGGGTATCAAAGTTCCCCAATGGTACTCTCCAAATGTGAATAAACTCGTGTCAGAGAATGATCACAAATTAGATGGCTAGAAATCTCATGATTGTCATGTCTTAATGAAATAACTTCTACCAGTGGCTATCCGTGGCATTGTACCAAGAAATGTAAGGGTGGCTATAACCAGATTATGCTTATTCTTCATTGTTATATGTAGTAAAGTTATTGATCCTGGAAATTTAGATGACTTGGAACACGAAGCTGCAGTTATCTATTGCCAATTAGAGATGTTTTCCCTCCATCATTCTTTGACATTATAGTTCACTTAGTTGTTCATTTAGTAAGGGAGATTAGAAATTGTGGCCCAATTTATTTATGGTGGATGTTTCTGGTAGAGCATTATATGAAGATTTTTAAAGGGTATACAAAGAATAATAACCGTCTGGAAGCTTTGATTGTAGAAAGGTACATCATAGAAGAAACTATTGAGTTTTGTACAAACACTACGCCAAAATTGCTTTTTGGCAGTACTACATAGACAGCGCTTTATATCAAAAGCGCTGCTATATGTTTTAAAAAAAACACGCTGAAAAAAAGCGCTGCCTAAAGGCCTACTTTAGAAAGCGCTTCTAGAAGCCATACAAATGTGACACCTTAGAAAGCGCTTTTAGGAAAGGGCCGCTAAAGGCCTTATGTAGGTCACACATTAGAAAGCACTTTCTGAAAGCGCTGCTATACATAAGCGCTGCTAAAGCTAATACATAAGAAAGCACTTTCAAAAAGCTCTGCCTTATG
This sequence comes from Lathyrus tuberosus, assembly GCA_022829125.1. NCBI lineage: Eukaryota > Viridiplantae > Streptophyta > Magnoliopsida > Fabales > Fabaceae > Lathyrus > Lathyrus tuberosus. The sequence goes on from JALAZF010000116.1 coordinate 14,414,289, forward strand.
TTATTATTTCATAAATATTAAAAAAAAATTCATTATTTCAGAACACCCTAATCATTTGTTTTGTTTCTCCCTCTCTCTCGCGACTTCTCCCTTCGCCGTGTACTCCCATTGTCCATCTCTCTGTCCGGCGTTCCTCTGTCCGTCTTCTCCGACCGGCACTGTTCCTCTGTTCGTCTCTCCATCGACGACATTCCTCCATGAGTTTCACTGTCCATCTTCTCCGACCGAGCATCTGTCACTATTTCTTTTGTTTGTTCTTGAGTTTTAGTGATTATTTAATGTTCTTGAGCTTGCTATATTGTTTCTTTTGTTTGTTCTTGAGTTTGTTCTTGAGCATCTTGTTTTGTTTTTGCTTTCTTTTTAGTTTGAATGTAGTTTGAATGAGTGTTGTTATATTATAGGAAATTATATCCATTACAAAAATGAGTGTTGTTAGAAAAATGAGTGTTATAGAAAATGAGTGTTGTTAGAGTATCAAAGTGTGAGTAAGTAAGAAGTTTTACATAATAGATGAAAATATATGTTTTTTATTTTCAAATTTAAAGATCGAATTGGTAAATTAGTGTTGATGTGGTTGTTGTTTGAATTTGATTTTGAAATTAGTGTGTGAATTTGATTTTGATGAATTAGTGTTGATGTGGTTGTTGTTGATTTGGTGAATTAGTGTTGATGTGGTGGATTTATGTTGGGAATTGGTGTTAATTTTGTAAGTTGATGTTGAATGTTAGTGATGATTTGTTGAAATTAATTGATGATAATGACATTGTTGATGGATAATTTTTAGTGATTACTTTATTTTAATCCGATTGTTGATTGAACATGATAATGAAATTAATTGTTATATTTGGTATGTTAGTGATGAAAATGAAAATGAAATTGTTGAAATTAATTGATTCTTGAGACTTTGACTTGTTTCTCCGATATATCTTGTTTGTCCTATTATATACTAAATTTATCCTGTTATATTTGGTATACACCATCAATTCTAACTTAGTGAATTTGCTATAGGGGTTACTTGTGAAGAGTGAAAGTCAGATTGTTTCCAAGAATCTTACACTGTGTGGCTCCAGAACCTGATGACTTCCCTATAGGTAAATAGTTTTTATTTTGTTTTTGTTTAGCTTAATTAGTAAAACCATGGATAAGAAATGGATGTCTTCAAGTCGATTGTCGAAAGAGTACGAGAATGGGGTATCAGAATTCGTTAAGTTTGCTATTGCGCATGCCAAAGACCCCAGTTGAATGACATGTCCTTGCTTGGATTGTTGTTATGGGAGTCGGGTTGACGCGGTTCAGTTGGCATCGCATTTAATGAGGCATGGAATTGATCGAAGTTATACATGTTGGAATTTGCATGGTGAGAAAAGTAACGGGAATGTTGAACCGAGGGATAATACGACCTATGCTTCAAACGACAATGGCACAGATACATAAGATTGTGATCGAGTCGAAGAGATTGCAGAAGCACTTGAAGAAGATCTTAAGGATTGTCCCAAAATGTTTGAGAGGTTAGTAAGTGATGCAAAGAAACCGTTGTATAATGGTTGCGCTAAATTCACAAGATTGTCTACGGTATTAAAGTTGTACAACGTAAAGGCGGACAATGGATGGTTGAATAAAAGTTTCACAGAGTTATTAGCCCTTATGAAAGACATGCTTCCAGAGGATAATGTTCTTCCCAATCAAACATATGAGGCCAAAAAGATGTTGTGCTCTATTAGCATGAGCTATGGTAAGATACATGCATGTCCAAACGATTGTGTTTTGTTTCGAAATGAGTATGCATCGTTAAATGAGTGTCCTAAATGTGGTGTATCTCGATATAAGAAAAAGTTGTCTCCAGCAAAAGTATTATGGTATTTTCCTATAATTCCGATATTTAGACGCATGTTTCGTAGTGAAACCGATGCAAGACACTTGACTTGGCATGTAGATGAAAGAATTATTGATGGAAAGTTTCGACATCCGGCAGATTCACCACAGTGGATGAAACTTGATAATGATTATCTTGAATTTGGAAAAGAAGAAAGAAACCTTCGCTTGACATTATCTACTGATGGAATGAACCCACACGGTCTTCAAAGTCTCTCACATAGCACATGGCTTGTAATTATTATGATTTATAACCTACCTCCAGGGCTATGTATGAAGTGTAAGTACATGATGTTATCTATGTTAATTTTTGGGCCTAAACAACTAGGGAATGACATAGACGTATACTTGACACCCTTAATCGAAAATTTAAAGACTTTGTGGGAGAGCGGTGTGGAGGTTTATGATGGATATAGGAAAGAAAGTTTCAACTTGAGGGCGATGTTGTTTGGCACAATTAATGATTTTCCAGCATACCGAAATCTATCAGGGTATAGCATAAAAGGTCAATGTGAGTGTCCTATTTGTGAAGATAAAACAGATTGGACGCGATTGGAGTTTGGTCAGAAGAATGTCTTTCTCGGTCATCGTAGATTCTTAAATTCTAATCATCATTACCGTGGGTGGATAAAAGCCTTCAATGGAGCCCTAGAACAAGGTAGAGCTCCACCTATATTGACAGGTGATCAAATTTTTGAAAAGGTGAAAGATGTGAGTATTCAGTTTGGCAAGCCTTTTGCACACACGCTTGTTAAGAGTGGGTGGAAGAAGAGGTCAATTTTTTTTTGAATTGCCATATTGGAAGTCGTTGTATGTAAGACATTTTCTCGATGTTATGCATATTGAAAAAAATGTATTTGACAGTGTTATTGGTACGTTACTCAATATACAAGGAAAGTCTAAGGATGGCCTTAAAGCAAGAAAGAACTTGATAGCGATGGGGATAAGAACTGAATTAGGACCCTTGAAGAAAGGAAGTCGAACATATCTACCACCTGCTGCCTATACTCTATCCAGAAAGGAGAAAAAAAATATTGTGCAAGTTTCTAAGTGAAGTTAAAGTTCCAGAAGGATACTCTTCAGATATTAGAAGACTTATGTCTATGAAAGACCTCAAGTTAAAGAGTTTAAAGACGCATGATTTCCATGTTATAATGGAACATTTTCTACCAATAGGTATACATTCTATTCTGTCAGAAAAAGTAAGAAGCGTAATAACTAAATTGTGTTTTTTCTTCAAGTCAATTTGTAGTAAGGTGATCGATCCTGTGATCTTACCAACATTGCAAAAAGAAATAGTTATTACTTTGTGTGAACTTGAAATGTATTTTCCTCCATCGTTTTTTGACATAATGGTACATCTAGTTGTACATCTTGTGAAAGAGATTCAATTATGTGGACCAACTTATATGAGATGGATGTACCCTGTTGAATGTTATATGAAAATATTAAAAGGGTATGTGAAATACCGAATTCGGCCCGAGGGTTGTATTGCTGAACGATACATTGTTGAAGAAGTGATTGAGTTTTGTTCTGAATATCTGTCCAATGTTCAATCAATTGGACTCCCCAAATCTCATATTGTCGAAAAAAAGAAGGAAAAAAGTTAATTGGAAATAAAGTTGTGACAGTATCAAGGGTCGAACGGGATCAAGTGCATTTGTATGTTCTGCACAATGAGAATGAGGTTGAGCCGTATGTTGAAATGCACAAGGATGTTCTCCGAGGTTTAAATCCGAATAGAAATGAAAATTGGATAGTATGAGAGCACAATCGAAGTTTTATACCTTAGTTTAAGGATCATATTTATTCAAAATATTATTCAGATCCCGCTTCAATAACAGAAAGGTTGAGATGTTTAGCATATGGTCCAAGTTTGGTTGTGTTTTCTTATAGCGCATACGCAATTAATGGATACACATTTTATACCAAAGGACAAGATGATAAAAAGTACTATGCAAAATAGTGGTGTCACCGTGGTAGCTGAAGCAATGCACATTTCAAGTGTGAAGGACTTAAACCCCAAATTTGCAAATCTGTCATATTTTGGGGTTATCGAGCGCATTTGGGTGTTTGATTATGAGAAGTTTCAGATTCCTATATTTGGTTGCAAGTGGGTTGAAAATAATAATGGCATACGAATGGATAAGTCAGGATTTTTGCAAGTGGATTTTAATAGGGTGGGATACAAAGATGAGCCTTTTATTCTAGCCTCTCAAGCTAACCAAGTGTTCTATGTCACTGATCCGACAAGTACGAAATGGTCTATATAGCTTTTATCTAACAAAGTAATAGATGAAAACATTGGAGATCAAGGTGGTATTGATGTTGAGATTGAATCGTTTACTAGAAATGATCAAGATGAGAATATTATAGCAAATGAATCATATATTAGAAATGATCATAATGAGGGTATTTGGATCAACCCAACCGTCCGTGTTGTTAAGAGACGAGTAGAACATATTCCAACCAAGAAAAGAAAGAGACGTTAGTGCAAAAGGTACTATTTCGTGTCTATTATTTAATTAGTTGAACAATTTATTTACACATTTTAATGAAAATAGTCTAATGTTTATTATGTTTTTATTTAAGGTTCTTGTATGACAAATTGATGCGCGGGAATCAATTGTCAAACAGATTCTATTTTGTGTCTTCCGCCCTTATAATACTGGTAACGGGTTAGATTTTCATTCTAATTTCATTCTAATCTTTGTATCTTTTGCGTAGAAAATTTCCATCTAAACTTTTGTTTTATTTTACAGTGGTCACTGGTTTGTTGGTTGCTATTAATCTGATCACAAAGAGAAGCTCGAGTATCACGGTCTAAAGCAAACAACATTACATGGATCAGAGTGGAGGTATATTAATTTTCACAATTTTGCTTATAATAGTGATGATACTTGATAAAACAAGACAACTATATATTCTTATTTGTTTTTATTTTGTTAGAGCAATACAAGTATAGATTGCGGTTATTACGTTTTGAGGTTTATGAGAGAAATCCTTCATTTGGATCAAATAGAGATTCCAATCATGGTATGGATTTATAACTTAGGATTTATTTTAATATTTATCGAATATTTCATATAATTTTTTACTTTTAACTAAATTATGCATATTATGTTTTATTATGTAGTATTTTGATGAGTACAAGTGTGCTCATTACTCGAAAGATATATTGGAAGAAATCAAGGAGGAATTGAGTGAATACTTTATTGAGAAAAGAATCATATAAGGTATGGAAGTTGTTGTGTAGTATGGAATGTTGTATATATGATGCATGTTTGTGTTTATTTATATCAAATGGTTTATGTGTTGAATTATAATGGTGTATATATTTTGGATTATAATGGTATATAATGCCTATGTTTGAATAAAGGCTCAATGGTTGAAATATAAGGCCTATGTGTTGAAATAAAGGCTTGTTGAATGTCATATAATGCCTATGTGTTTGAAATAAAGGCTTGAGTTATATAGATTTATGGTATTATTTCCAAAAATATGCTTTCTAAAAAAGAAAGAATAGGCAGCGCATTTAAATAAAAAACGCTTTCTAAATTCTAATTTTAAAAAAAGTGCTTTTAAAAAGCACAATTTACGTGAAGAAAAGAAAGCGCTTTTCAGAAAAAGCGCTGCCTATAGTACACAATAGAAAGCGCTTTCCATTAAAAGCACTGCCTTAAAGTGAAATAAAAAATACATTAGACAACGCTTTAAAAAGCGTTGTCTGAAGGGGGACAATAGAAAGCGCTTTTTCCTAAAAAAGTGTTGCCTAAAGATGCCAATAGAAAGCATAAAAGGCCAGAAAAAGCGCTGCTAAAGGCCCACTTTAGACAACGCTTTTCCAGAAAAAGCGCTGCTAAAGGCCTACTTTAGAAAGCGCTTTTCTAGAAAAAGCGATGCTAAAGGCCTACATAAGGCAGCGCTTTTGGATAAAACAAAAGCGTTGTCTTTACCTATAGCAGCGCCGCCTTAGGCAGCGCTATTAAAGGCCAAAAAAAGCGCTGTTTTTTCCCTTCCTTGGCATAGTGAAACTATTTATCAAAAGCTTCCTTTATATGAATTCCTGAGTCTCGTCATAATGGATTTTATGATGGTAGAGGTATTCAAGGTTTAAATGTTACGACATTTTCCCGAGATGTGGTTCTTCAAGCACATTTTCATATATTGAATAACTTAAGTGAAGTTCAACCTTACTTGACCGTTCACAAAAGTCTTTTAAAGGAAAAATTTCCCCTGATGAATGAAAAATGGTTGTTGATATAGCATAACAAAATTTTCATAAATTGGTTTAATGAAAGTATTTCTAAAGAGAGTAGTGCATCAGATCTCTGCAAATGGTTGTCACGTATGCCTAAGTTTACTATAATTACTTGGAGTGCATACGACATTTCTAAATATTTATTCTATACAAAATCAAAGGATGATCGTAGCACCATGCAAAATAGTGGGGTTATGGTTCATACTGAATCCATGTACTTTTCTAGTTCCAAAGATAACAATCATGTACTAGCATCTAGGGCGTACTTTAGGGTCATTGAGAAGATTTTGGAGATTGACTATGTTTCTTTTAAAATGTCTTTATTTAAGGGTAAGTGGATTGACAGTAACACTGGTGTAGAAATCGTTAAATTAGAATTCACGCGTGTTGATATTCGTAAGGCAACTTATAAGGACGAACCTTTTATCATGGAATCCCATGTAAAACAAGTTTTTTTATGTCACTGATCCTTCTAACACTAGATGGCCAATTGTTCTTCAAAGTAAACATCTTCCCGGTAATACTGATGAAGATCGATTTTAACTATGAGACGCCTTGTTTAACAACACATGCACATCAAGCATCTGAAGAAAATGATTCAGATGATGTGCATGCTATTCGTTGTGATTAAGAAGAAGGGATATGGAAAAACTAATAAGTAAATGCTTTATATCCATTTGAAATTTATAATTAATCATTTTACTCTTTTTTAATCATTGTACTATATATTTAAAGTTGTTGTTGATTAACCTAATTAGTTTCAAATGTTGTTCAAACTATAGGTGCTTAAGGACCAGTGACAAATCCTATTTGACATACTACACAACTTTCAATTTTGGTTATTGCTTTTGTTTCATAATCCTTCGTTTTAGTTTTGGAAATGGTTATGTAATGCAAGTTCTAAAAAATATGGTTCTATAATTTTATAATTGGTTCTAAAAATATGGTTCTGTAATACAGTTGAAAACGAATGTACAAAAAAAATATCCCTTGATTTTTCATAAAGTCGAGATAATAACAATGAGATATTACCTCGGAGTTAAATAAAACTGAGGTAAAAACATTGACACGCCATCCAGTTTTGAAAATGCTGAAAATGCTGATGTTTGGGATCGAACCCATAACTTTTTAATTTCTAACCTCTGCTTTATATTAATCGAGGTGAAAAGCGATTGCTTTTCATGGCGCCGTCCATTACCTCGTTTGTGTAGCCGAGGTTATATGCAATTCGCAACCATCGTTATATGCGTTATCTGTAGTAGTACAATTAACCTTTAAAATATATGACACTATATGTTGTAAATCGTTATGCATACCTTCATAGAGGATCCATCTGAATATGACTTCAGAGCTAACTCAAACGACATATCATTCCTTTTGATCGATTTCTCATGTCAAATTTTTCTTAAAGTACTAGCCAATTAGGCATATTTAATCTTCAACGTTACAAATTTTGATGTGTTTAGTTTATTTTTTTTTTATCAAACAAACTAGTGATTAAAATTTACCATTTAAAAATGAACAAGTGAAATGTTATATATTTTAATCCGCGTCTTTGTATCTAATGTCCTTACATAACTATTAGGGCTGGAAATGAGTCGAGTCAAGTCGAACTCGCCTTAGCTCAGTTCGACTCGTTAAGAATTAGCCGAGTTCGAGTTCGAGTTCAAGTTCATCACGAACTTTTTTTTCAGCTCAAACTCGACTCGTTAAGAATTGGCTGACTTCGAGTTCGAGTTCATCACGAACTTTTTTTTCAGGTCAAACTCGACTTGTTAGAAGTTCACGAATATCTCGGTTCAACTCGTTCGGTTTATCTTGTTAGGTTCAACTCGCTTATTTCACAGACTTAAAAGAAAATTTTTAAAGTCTATTTTATATATATATATATATATATATATATATATATATATATATATATATATATATGTATATATATATTTGACATTTTAAATTAATATTTTTTAAATAAAAAATATAGAAATAAAATAAAACTTATAAGATTGGAATTTATACGATGTTAATTTTATTTGTATAATTATTCGTAGAAATATTTTACTTACTTGAGAATATAAATTATCAATTAAAACCGTTAGATTAAAAGAAAATATGAGACTAAGATTTAGAACAAATCTTTAAACCTACTCTTAAAGATAATATAATCTATCCCATATATAATCGAATTGACTCATGAACCTAACGAGTCGAACTATGTATAGTTCAAGTTCATATCATTTAGTTAACGAACTTAGTTTTTATCTCATATTCAGCTCATTTGGTTCATGAACCTAGTTCAACGATTTAATTTTCGAATCGAATTTTGAACTATTTTCGAGTTGGGTTGGTTCATTGTCAGCCCTAATAACTATCAATTAAAGTGACATAATGAGACAATTTGATTCAATATTCATTTAGTTTAATGTTACAATAAGCAATTAATATTGCTGCCAAAGAAACGTCTTGGCAAAATAATAAAATAATAATCCTGTTAAAATCGTGCATGTCGAACTCGCCTTAGCTCAGTTCGACTCGTTAAGAATTAGCCGAGTTCGAGTTCAGCACGAACTTTTTTTTCAGCTCAAACTCGACTCGTTAAGAATTGGCCGAGTTCGAGTTCATCACAAACTTTTTTTTCAGGTCAAACTCGACTTGTTAGAAGTTCACGAATATCTCGGTTCAACTCTTTCGGTTTATCTTGTTAGGTTCAACTCGCTTATTTCACAGACTTAAAAGAAAATTTTTAAAGTCTATTTTATATATATATATATATATATATATATATATATATATATATATATATATATATTTATATTTGACATTTTAAATTAATATTTTTTAAATAAAAAATATAGAAATAAAATAAAAGTTATAAGATTGGAATTTATACGATGTTAATTTTATTTGTATAATTATTCGTAGAAATATTTTACTCACTTGAGAATATAAATTATCAATTAAAACCGTTATATTAAAAGAAAATATGAGACTAAGATTTAGAACAAATCTTTAAACCTACTCTTAAAGATAATATAATCTATCTCATATATAATTGAATTGACTCATGAACCTAACGAGTCGAACTATGTATAGTTCAAGTTCAGATCATTTAGTTAATGAACTTAGTTTTTAGCTCATATTCAGCTCATTTGGTTCATGAACTTAGTTTAACGATTTAATTTTCGAATCGAATTTCGAACTATTTTCGAGTTGGGTTGGTTCATTGCCACCTCTAATAACTATCAATTAAAGTGACATAATGAGACAATTTGATTCAATATTCATTTAGTTTAATGTTACAATAAGCAATTAATATTGCTGCCAAAGAAACGTCTTGGCAAAATAATAAAATAATAATCCTGTTAAAATCGTGCATGTCTTGTACCCTTATTGAATTAATTTACATTGATCTATGTTGAATTCTATTGCCATATTGCATCATTCTCATAGGGAGTGAGTGTGGCTTAAGTTGCTGTCTTATCTCCATTGTTAAGTTTTTAATAGAGTCTTTGGATCCGTATAAATTTGTGTATTTTTGTTATTCGTGTTGGAAGTGTAATTCAATGTTTTGTCGAAGTCGAAGATGTATAGGTTTGGTCGAAGTAGTATATGTTCAGGCGAATAGTTGTAGTACGTTGTAAGTCAGCTGTATTCGACAGAGTCGAATATAGCTGATAAAGAGTTTGTGTCGAAATGTAGTTTTGGGCCTGGGCCGTGATGGCTTATATAAAGGGCTTTCTAGTTTGTAATTTTACACACAGCTTGATACAGTTTTACACAGTTAATACAATTTCACATTTTTCTGCAATATAGTTTTCTCTCTCTCTCTCTCTCTCTCTCGTCTTCTTCTTCTTTACAAATCCCATCTTTCTTGAACCCTAATTCCAACAAATTGGTATTACAGAGCCCGGTTGCGATTCAGAGAGATTCTAATGGCATACGGAGCAACAACGTCCACACAATTTCCAGCGAATCTACCGGTTTTCAAAGGTGAGAACTATCAACGGTGGGTGGCGCAGATGAAGGTCATTTTCAGATTTCAAGATGTTGTTGAAATCGTCAATGATGGAGTATCAGAATTGGGGGCAAATGCAGATGAGGCGCAGAAGGCTATGCACAAAGATCAAAGGAAGAAAGATGGCAAAGCACTGTTCTTGATTCACCAGTGTGTGGATCCAAACGTGTTTGAAAAGATTATTGAAGAAGAATCGGCAAAAGCAGCTTGGGAAAAGTTAAAGAGCTTGTATGGTGGAGATGAGAAATTGAAAAAGGTGAAGTTGCAGACCTTGAGGAAGCAATACGAGATGATTCATATGAAAGAAGATGAATCAGTTTCAGCATACTTCTCAAGAATCGTGATGTTAACGAACCAGATGAAGGCGTGTGGTGAATCACTCACTGATCTGTAAAAGATTGAGAAGGTATTAAGATCTTTAATAGCAGATTTTGATTACTTTGTAGTAACAATAGAAGAGTCCAAGAATCTTTCTGAGATGAAGTTAGAAGAACTTCAAGCTTCTTTAGAGGCTCATGAGATGAGATTGAAGCAGAGGAACTCAGAAAGGGAGAAGGTGACTGAAAAGGCGCTACAATCAAGATTCACCAAGAAATCTAGAAAAGAGAAATCGAAGCAGTCAAAGAATGTTGCTAATGATGAGAAGTCAAGCAAGAAGACTGATTCGACTAAGAAAGACATGAAGGACGTGCAATGTTACAACTGTCAAGGTTTTGGTCACTATGCTCGAGATTGTCGAAGAAGAAAGAAGGCAAAAGCAAAAGATAGTGATGAAGCCCAATATGCACGCACTAGAGATAGTGATTCTGATGATGTGTTGCTGATGGCCAACACTCAGTCGAACACTGAGCGAACTAACATGTGGTATCTAGATTCAGGATGCAGCAACCACATGACTGGCAATAAAAACTGGTTTACCGACTTAGATGAATCAGTCGAAAAGGTTATAAAGTTCGCAGATGGGAGGCACATCAAATCAGGTGGTAAAGGAGATATTTCGATTGTCAGAAAGGATGGTCGAAGAGCAACTATCACTGATGTATTGTATGTACCATCAATGACAAGTAACTTGATAAGTGTAGGTCAATTACTTTCAAAAGGCTTCAATATGAAGTTAGAGAAGAATCACATGAAGGTACATAGGGCTGATGGGAAGTTGATAATGAAAGCACCTATGGCAGAAAACAAAACCTTCAAAGTTGAACTCAACACATCAGATCATAAGTGTCTTGCTTCAATGACTGAAGAAGATAAGAATTGGCTATGGCACCACAGGTATGGACATCTAAACTTCAAAAGTTTAGGCATGCTCAACCAGAAAAGAATGGTGTTTGGTTTACCGTAGTTGAAGGAACCAAAGCAGGTGTGTGAAGAATGCTGCAAAGCAAAGCAGGCCAGAAAAGCATTCAAGCATGACTTGCCCATGAGATCAAGGCAAAAACTGGAGCTAGTTCATTCTGATGTGTGTGGACCTTTTGAAGTTAGGTCAAATGGTGGTAAGCGTTACTTCTTAACTTTCATTGATGAATTCACCAGATATATGTGGATTTATATGATTGAAAGTAAGAATGAAGTATTCACAAAGTTCAAGAAGTTTAAGTTGCTAGTTGAAAAGCAGAGTGGCTGCAAGCTAAAGAAACTGAGAACTGATGGCGGTGGTGAATACACCTCTCGAGAGTTTGCTAGATTCTGTGAAGAGGAAGGTATAGAGCATGAAGTTATTGCACCCTATACACCTCAACATAATGGCATAGCTGAGAGGAAGAATAGAAGTATACTGAATATGACGAGAAGTATGTTGGAGGCGAAAGAGGTGCCAAAGAGATTTTGGGCTGAAGCAGCTTCGACAGCAGTATACATTCTGAATAGATGTCCAACGAAGAAGTTAGTCGAGATCACTCCTCATGAGGCTTGGACAGGGTCGAAACCAAATGTTAGTCATCTTAAAGTTTTTGGATCAATATGTTTCAGGCATGTACCTGAACAATTGAGAACAAAACTGGATTATCGAAGTCAAGCTATGGTGTTAATAGGTTATCATTCGACTGGTGCATACAAACTGTATTCACCAAACGATGATAAACTAGTGATCAGTCGAGATGTTCTTGTGGATGAAAGCAAAGGGTGGGACTGGAGTCAAACTTTAGTTCGACAGGAGTCAGATACAGTCACAACTGTGTTTGAAGAAGATCAACAGAATGAGGCTTCAACCAGTCGAAGTGAACAGGATAAAGCTTCAACCAGTCGAAATAAAGAACAACCTGAGCAGAGAGCAAGAAGATCGAATAGAACAAGAACTGAATCGACAAGACTATCTGGATATGAGCAATTTCCAGACCAAGCAGTTGATGCAGATGGTGACTTAATCGAAGAAGCCATGATGATGGCTGAAGCAGAACCAATTGATTTGGATCAAGCCATGAGTGATTCAAAGTGGTGTGAAGCTATGAAGGAAGAACTCAAAGCTATTGAGAAGAACAAGACCTGGGAGCTTGTCGAAAGATCCAACAAGAAGCCAATTGATGTAAAATGGGTTTATAAGTTGAAACGAAGACCAAATGGTGAGATTGCCAAGTATAAGGCAAGATTAGTGGCTAGAGGTTTTCTGCAGAAATAGGGCATTGACTTCGACGAGGTTTATGCACCTGTTGCAAGGTTGGAGACAATCAGAATTGTTGTGGCAACAGCTGCTTATCGAGGGTGGAAGATACATCAGTTGGATGTAAAGTCAACATTTCTGAATGGACCATTAGAAGAAGAGGTCTATGTTACTCAACCACCAGGATTCGACATCAAAGGGCAGGAGTCGAAGTTGTACAGATTAAGGAAGGCTCTCTATGGTTTGAAACAAGCTCCTAGAGCTTGGAATAAACGAATAGATAGTTTTCTAAATGAAGCAGGTTTCACAAAATGTGTCTCTGAACATGGAGTGTACGTGAATGATGTTGACATTGTCAGTCGAATCATTCTATGTCTCTATGTCGATGATTTGTTAATCACAGGAGCAAACGAAGCTGAGATAAAGAAAGTCAAATCGAAGCTAATGCAGGAGTTTGAAATGTCCGACCTAGGGAAGTTGTCATATTTCCTAGGGATGGAATTTAAGGACACAGGTGAAGGAATATTTTTACACCAGAAGAAGTATGCTCAAGACATCTTGAAAAGATTCAAGATGAGCAACTGTAATACAGCAACCACACCATTAGAAACTAGAGCAAAGTTGAAGAAGGAAACTAATGATGATTTTGTAAGTGCACCTCTGTACAAACAAATCATTGGTTCCTTGAGATATTTGTGCAACACTAGACCTGATATATGTCAAAGTGTTGGAGTGTTAAGTCGATTTATGGAGAAACCCCAAGAATGTCATCTCACTGCTGTGAAGAGGGTGCTGAGATACATAAAGGGAACGATTGATCATGGTGTGTTGATGCCAAGGAAGTCGAAAGATAATACAAATGCAGAAGTCTATGGGTTCACTGATTCTGATTTTAGCGGAGATCAAGACGAAAGGAAGAGTACTGCAGGCTACATCTTCATGATCGAAGGAGCCCCAATATCTTGGAGCTCAAGAAAACAAAGCATTGTGGCTTTGTCCTCATGTGAAGTTGAATATGTAGCTGCATCATATGCTGCGTGCCAGGCAGCATGGATCGAAATGTTACTTGAAGAACTCAAGATAATGTGTAATACCCCAAAATTTGCTCTCCCTCTTTGTCATCATAGCATGGCATTATCATTTATCATATCATATCCATCTCATTAGCATTGCATTGCATTTAACATAGAAAAATGAAGCATGGCATCCTTCTTACCATCAGGGCATGGATCAGGTGGAAGGTGGTCAATCAAGGGATCCTTCAAAGCACAAAAAGGTCAATCAAGTTTCCTCAAGGCAAGCCAAGAGGTCTTTCATGTCTCATACCATCTCAATGGATCATCCACAACCTCAAGGATGAGAGATTCAATGGGAGATTGAAGCACTACATCTTTCACTATGCAAGAGGTTCAAAAACTGAAGGAAAATCCTCAAAAGAGATATCTCATTGATCCAAAGTCATCCTCAAATGGTATATCTCATCATCCTTTAAGAGGATACATAACATACTCTAAGGAATTTGAAATTGAAGACTGCACATTTTTCTCCTAGGAGGTGGGCACCAAAACTAGGGTTTCCCATTAAATCAGGGAATCTTTGATTTCTTGGACAAAACTTGATGTCATGGTGTCCTACATGTTCTTAAGTGTATGTGTATGGAAAATTGCCTCTCAATTGGTTTTAGAAGTGGTTCAATTGGAAGAAAGATCAGAAATCAGGAAAATTGGGGCCAAGTCAAATAATCAGAGGAAAAAGTCAACTCTTGACTTTTTGAGCCCAAAATCATGAAATTCATGTTACATATGTACAATGTACAAAATTTGGTCAAGAAACTCCAAAGGAATCATGAAAAAATCAAGAGGTGGAAAGTTGCCATTTTTGGAAGAGGAAGGGTTACTAAAAATAGCAAGTTTTGGCCATTTTGCTTCAGAGTTTGAACCAAGGCCATTTAAAATTGAAGCACCAAATGAAAATTCCACTCGGCCACAACAAAAGATCTTGTTTTAAGCTTCACATCCATATGTGGAACATCTCCATTGGATAAAAATTGAGTGAGATATGATTGATCAAAGTTTGAGCAAAGTGGGTCCAAAACTAGGTCATGACCAAGATTTTCAAGGCACGCGCGCAATCATTTTCTCAAACACTTGGTGGGCCAAATGTATTGATCAATTACTCATGATTAGAGGCTTCAAATGGAAAATCTTTCAACATCAAAGTTGTTCCTCTATGTGAGATCTTCAAAGTTGGTGTTTATCAATTTTTCATCTGATCAAAGGTTAAGGAGTTATGATGGCTCAAAGAATGGTCATTGCAACTGAAATTTGACCAGGTCACAACCAGGTCATGCCACAAGTCTGCGCACCCATGTACCAGTTCTTGGCCCATCTGTTTAAGGTCATTTTTAGACATGTTTGAGACCTCATTCCACTTCAATTTCCAAATCAATATTGTGCTCCAATGCATCCTCTTTCCAATGAACCCATAAACTCCCTAATGCAGCCATTGAGTAGAGAGAAAAACCTCCACAAACTACCCTATGTTGGCATGGATACATTGACAGCATGTTGCATGATTTTGGTTCAAACACACCACAAACACTTCCTCACTTCAGTTTCCTCTTTCAACCAAGCACAAGTCAATTACACCTTGCACACTTGCCTTGGCATACATGAGAATGGAAAGAAATAAACGTGCTAAGCAAGTTTCTTCTACCACCAGCCGTGCCATTTCATTTCCCTCCTCACTTCCACCATAGCATGTCATGAGCCATCTTCACCATATCATCACACTCCCTAACTAACTTGACTCAGTTAGTTAGGGATGACTTAGTTAACCAACTTGACTCACCCTAACTCAACTCATTTAACCGTGGTTAGTTCATATTATAAATAAAAATCACTCTCTCAAATTTCAGTTTTTCAACTTCATTTCTCACACATTTCACTTCAGAAACTCTCTCTTCTACTCTCTCATTCTCTCTGAGTTTGCTTCTCCACGATTTCAACTCCATAGTTCTTCCATTGAGTGTGGTTGAATCAAGAACAACAAGAACAACTCCATTTCTGCAAGCTTAGCATCACTGCAATCTTCAATCTCCTTCATCTACTCGTGAATCATCAGCATTTATTTTGCTTAATATTGAAGCTCCAAGGTCGAAAAGCAAGTGTTCTCTCTGGTTTTCTCAAACTCCACAAGAACTGCAAGATCAGGTTCCAAAACTCACAAACTTTTCTCTCACGTTTTGTTGATTATTATGATGATTTCATGATGATATGAGCTCATTAGGAGCATTTCTCACTCCGGCTAGTTGATAGGCCTTGTAAAGGCTTAGATCCAAAAGTTAGGGCACATATTCATCCCCTCTGTTCTTGCTATGTGTGTATGTTTTGTTGTTTTTATGAGTATATTGTTAATCTACGTGAGTTGCTCTTCATTTTGGTATAGTTTTTGTGGAATTCTGGAAATTATGGAGTTGCAGACGGTGGTGCATGACCGGAGAAGGTGACCGGAGGTCATCTCCGGCCGGTGGTCTTAAGTGCTAGGGTTTTGTGCGTTTTAATCATAGCCGTTGATGTGTTCCAATCGTGTGGTCTAAAATGTGCCAGCACATTAAAACGCATGTGCATGTCATGTGCATTGTTTCTGAATTCACTTAAGCTCTATGTGTTGCAACGTATGGTAGCTAGGGTAGACACTCATGCATGTGCGTTGATTTCATTTACTTTGACTTTCGTTTGACCTTGACTTGATCCAATGGCCATGAGTGAGTCAATTTTGTTGACTGAGAGTGTATGTTTGTTAGTGTGTTCTGCGCAGACTTGGACTTTGGGACTAAACTGATATCCACACCCCCTTGTTTAAGGCCCAATGTAATTTGAACTGAGTAATTACTAGTCACGCACCCCCATTCCTTTTTGCATTGCATTTTATTTTTTATTTTTGCTACACGTTTTCTTTTTAATTTTAAAAAATACTAAATAGCATCGTAAAATTCCACAAAAATTCATGAGCCTTCTTAAAACATTTAGAAAATTTTTCATGATTTTGTTTCTTGATTTTATGACATTTTTGCCCCTGTTCTATATTTTTCTTTGAATTTCTTTGATGTGCATTCTTAATATGGTACATGATCTTGTTTAATTTTGTTCTTGATCATTAAAAAGTGTTTTGATGCTCTTCTTTTTGCATTGGGTCATTATCATCTTGAGGTATGTTAAATGTTTTTATTTGATTTTTTTAGGTTAGTTTATGGCATGTTTGGTGTTCATTTTTGTGCTACTTTGTATGATATGTCTATTTGACCTAAGTGCATTGTTTGACATCATTTTGCCTTGGTTTCTTGCATGCTACTTTGATATGTGATTCATCCCTGATTTGTGAACTTCAATACCATGTTTTCATAATTTTCATGAGGCCATCTAATTTTTGTTTAAGGCATTACCTTTGAAGCATAATAACATGTCATATCATCCCAATATTGGTGCATGTTTACATGACTTCTTTTGTACATAATGGCATGATCATTTGCATATTTGGTGAACCATTCACTTGACATTATAGGTCATTGGTACATATTATATGTCATCCTTGCATGTTGACTTTCATTTAAACCTTGTGCACCTTTAACATGTGGTGTTTGTACTTGTGTTTTCTTTTGAACTTCCATTTCAATTCTACTTCTTCTATCACTTCTTAAATGTCTTGATGTGCTTCATGAATACTTGTGAGAGGTTTATGAATCATTTTTCATTTCATTTCAATTCTGATCCATGGATTACATGTTCCATTTATGCACATTTCTTCTTTTTCCTTTCATCTTTCATTCTCCCTTTTCTTATGGTGGCATGTTCTAATGCCATGGGTGATGTTTGTTGCCTATCCACTTGGACTTGCATGATAATAACCATTTGTTTTCCATATGATGTACATTCTGGTTGTGGTTCTAGGATTTGATTTCTCATTTAATTCTTTTGAGTTTTATGATGCATTACATGTTCTTTTACTTCTTATACTTCTTATACATGTTTACTAACCATGTAGGGGCTTTGGTAAGTTTCAATTGAGTGTGGATAAGGAATCCACATTCAACTTCTATCCTTTCTCTTTTACAATTCCATTTTATGTTTTGTTAAGCACTTATGTGCTTTCTTTTAATAACTCATCACTTTCCCTTTGTGAATTACAATTCATCTTCTACTTTAGAAGTGAATTGTTTAGTTCATTCTTTCTTTAGACTTTAGGTTGAAACCACACAAACCTTAGGATCACTCCCTTAACTAATCAATTAGGATTGAGTCTTAGTCCATATAGATTTTTACCTTTATCCTCTCTTGAGTCTCTTTTCTCATCTCAAAGAAAATTCAAAATATCTAATAAAGGTAGGCATTTATTGCATTTAGGCCTTTCATATAAAGAAAAGGTTATAAGGGGTCTTCTCTTATAATCTTAGAATGTATAGCATATAGCCCATCTTGGGTCAATGTGTTAAACATTTGATCTTGTATGAGGGACTTAAATGCAATACTTGTTGAAGGTACAAATAAAAAACACTTCTTCATTTCTTAATTAACAAAAACACTTAATAAACACAAGTATGCTAGTGTGTTTGAACCTTGACAATTGGAACTAAGGGTGGGGGTCTTCTTCACTCTTAGTGTGCTTTCTTACCCATTCCATCTTGGAATGTGAGAATGTACACATTCCAATGACTAAGATCCAGATACACTGTCATATGCAAACAAATCCAAAACACTTCCTTCTAAAAGACAAAAAACAATCAATAACGTCTTTCCTTTGGGAATTCTTTTCTCACCTCATTCACTCTTAGCGTATGAACGTGCTCCTACTCGTTCTCTTGCAAGATGGTAACGCACTCGGACCAGCGAGCCTGCAACACCTGAGCTAGAACGTCAGTCGTTCCTTAAAAAAACACAAACAATCCATCCCTAGTGAGGGGAACTACGTCGCTCTGATTCTCATGTTCCCGATGAGATACGTAGGCAGTGGGGTAGGGCCCATACGAGCACTTCTTTCATTTTCCCTACATTTGTTTCTCTTTCTCTTTCCATTCCTTTTCTAGTTCCTCTTCCAGTATTCTTTTCTATCACCCTTTGATCGAAACAAGCAAGCGTGGATCCCATCGGGTACGATGGACGCGAGGGGGTGCTAATACCTTCCTCTCGTGTAACCGACTCCCGAACCCAGTTCTCTTGGTCGCAAGACCATGCTCTATCCTTTCCTTCAGGTTTATGCAGTGTTTCCTTTCCCTCTCTTGGGATAAATACACATTGCTGGCGACTCTGTTTGGTGCCACTTTCGCGTTTGTACTAGGATGAAAATCCCGGGAGCGACAGCTGGCGACTCTGCTGGGGATCGAACCCAGAATCTCTGGTTTCCTTAGCGAGTCAATCCTAGCGCTTGTCTGTTTTTCTTTCATTGGGTGTTTACTGTTGTGCTATATTTACTGTTATTGTATAGTTACTTACTGCTTTACTGTACATTGCTGTATTTATCGCATTTACTGCATTACATATCACTATTGTGCTGGACTGTGCTGTATTTTCTGTTTGGCGGGCGGGGTGTTCTGAGAGATAAGCTCACTACACAGGCTTGAGTACACACATAGGTATTAGAGTGGATAGTCATGACGCTTGCGTGGTGGTGACCACGTATTGTTGTTCATGAGACCCACAACCAGACGAGGTTCTATCAGGAGCTTTCTGCTACTGCATGTTATGCAGGCCAGTGGTTATTCTCTTGAGGAACTGTCGACTCTGGTAACCATTCCCGAGGACTCAGTTGCGGCACTCCTCCCGAGATGTGACAGTGGCAGACCACATTCCGTGGCAAACCCATTGTACATTCTCGATCCGAGGACCCAATGCTGGGAACTTGCTATAGGACATCCCTTTTTGAAAGAGAATCAGCGGAGGCACTCCTCGATTGGCGATAGTACTGTACCCTGAGGGATGAATGTACTATTGCTTCTCGACCTCAGTGCCAGAAGCTGAGGACCTTTTGTTTTGGAGAATCAGTTGAGGCCTCCTCGATTGATGATGATGCCAAACCAGAAATGGTGAACGTATCATCATTTCTCGACCTGAGAGCCCGGGATACTGAACATCCTAGTACCCACATGTGAGAAGGGCGGGTTGTTTACAGGTTTGCAGGTAACCATGACCTCCTACATACCCGGTTTTCTATCATCATTGCACAAAAAGGAAGTTTCATCATATTGTATTCAGATGGTTCTTATCTATGGTTCTATATTAGTCTCAGAGCTACACTGACACCGTTCACAGTTCAGCACAGACACCTGATTACCTGATCACATTGCCCTTTGCATTGCATTATCATATCGTAACATACATGTTTATTCATTTCCAGGTGCATATATTACCCTTGATTCCAGTCATCAGGTCCCTGCAAAGATGAACACTAAAGAGAGGAAGAATATCATTAGCTATAAGTTCCTTACGCCTACTTTAGGCCCTATTGTTATGCTGAAGGGAATGGCGAGCCCTGCAGCACGAGAAGCTTTTGAAGAGAAATATGGGTGGATTTTATCTATGGTCCGTAATGTCAGTGATTATGAAGCCAGAGGTCTCCATACGTTGATGCAGTTCTATGATCCGCCTCTGAGGTGTTTTGTATTTCCAGACTATGTGTTGGTTCCTACCCTGGAGGAGTATTCCAACATGTTGGGGATTGCTATCAAGGAGGAGCCCCCTTTCTTTGGATCAGTGGGGGATCTTGACTTTGGAAAGGTGGCTGGTGCTCTTTATTTGAGCAAATCAGAGTTAGACGCCAATGTCTCCAACAAAGGAAAGATTCGTGGTTACAAGCTGGAATATCTGATTAAGAAGGCCCAGGAAGCAGCTAAAGGCGAGAATTGGCTTGTTTTTAATGCTTTGCTAGCCCTTTGTATATACGGCATAGTGTTGTTTCCCAACGAGCCGGATTTTATTGATACGGACGCTATACGAATATTCATGATGAAGAACCCGGTGCCAACGCTACTGGGAGATCTTCACTACTCGTTGTACAACCGAAACGAAAGGAAAAGAGGAGGGATAATTCGTTGTTGTGCACCCTTGTTCTATAAGTGGTTTGCAGGCCGTTTACCACAATCAGGGGCTTTTGTGGATTCCAAAGATTCCCTAGAGTGGAAACAGCGTTTAATGGGATTGGTGGCCAAGGACATCGTATGGGTAGATCATGGGCTGATTGGCAAGAATATTATCCACAACTGTGGTAAGTTCCCTAACGTTCCACTGATAGGAAGAATGGGTGGGATTAACTACAATCCTTCTTTGGCCATTCGACAATTTGGGTATGCCCTGACAGGTCCGCCTATTAAGAGAGATGTGGAGGAGTCCCTCTATTTTCATACATCAGATGGTTGGGAAGCAGCACAGAAAGCTTCTGAAAGCTGGGGTAGCATACTGAAAAAGGGGAAAGTTACTCTAGGCAAGCCTAACAACCGGGTTTATCCAGTATATGAAGAGTGGGTGAAGAAAAGAGTTGAAGATTTTCTCTTGCCTTTTGGTAAGGCACCCCTTTTGTATCCAGAGAATGAGAAAGCAAGAAGCACTGCTACTGTGGAAGAAGTTGACAAGTTGCAAGCCTTGGTGAAAAAGCTCCAAGGAGAGAATTCCGAGTTGAGTAGCCGTCTTCAGAATGCTCTACATGCCAACAAAGAGCTGGAGCGGAAAGCCCAAGATGCTGAACAAATCCTAACTGCAAAAGAAAAAGACTTTGCTGGAAGAGCCCAACATTTCCGGAAGATTAGTAAAGGTGCTGATGATGCTACTCAAGCCCACAAGCAAACCAAACAGGCGTTAGCACAGACCAAAGAAAAGTTAACAAAGTTTCAGCACGCTTGGGACGAATTTAGGATAGAGAATGCTGAATTACAGGAACAGTTGCAGATTAAGGACGAAGAGCTTGAAAAGGCGCATGAGCAGAGGAGAAAGTATCGGGAAAGCCTCGGTAAGAGTCAAGAACAGCTAGAAGAAGCTAGAGGTGAGCTGAGGAATACCAAGAAAGAGCTTGAAGAAGTCATGATAGAAAGGGAGATACTCAAGACGCAAGCTGGCATAAAGAGACACAAAGGAGTGTGTGATGACGAGGCTCTGATGCTGCATATGGGTTCTTTAACTGAAGCTCTTGAGAAAAGGGATGTCTTGATCAAAGAAATGATTGAAAAGCCGAATCACCAGCGTACCCGTATACTTTTTGAGGAGATCAAATACTCAAGTGATAAGCTGAAGGATGTGGAATTGTCAGACTGATGTTCTTTTCCTTATATTTTGTTGTTAATGGTTACCATCAGGCTTGTTGATGGATCCATTTTTCCTTGTATTGCATTTGCGGTTGAACCTTTCTTAAATGTACTTGAATACTTCGTTGAATGAGTATGAGCAGTTTTATTCAGAATTATTCCTTATCAGATAGCTGCACACAAGCACATGACCACGACACGTCTCTTTATATCACGATTTTTGGTCTTCAGATTTCTGTGGTTGGATTGGAATCAGGGTATAAAGCACCTCGAAAATGACAAACATGGCATTGCATGGCATTGCATATCATTTTGCATTTTTGTTACTTGCTTTTCAGGTACTCGTTGCAGGGTCTCTAACCTTTATTTGGTTTTAGGCAGTATAGCTGAGAATCATATTCACCGATATTCGACGCGAAGAAATCAAGTAAGAATCATGGATCAAGTGCAAAGTGATTTGGCTGAAATGAGGGCGCGTATGGACCAGTTCATGACCCTCATGACTGGCATGGCGCAAAATCAGGAGAGATTGAGGCTTCTGGTCGAGCGTCCAGACAATGGGCCCGAAGGTGATCAGCATGACAATTCACAGGGACATGGCATTCCTCCTCCCGGTGGCAACCCTCCTCCTGGTGGTAACAATCGGGGTAATGGAAATGGTAGGCATGCTGGTGTTACTCTTGAAGATACCCTGGAAGATCAATTTACTCTGCTGGATGCTGATGTGGGTAATCAAGGTGATCGAAGGTATGATGAGTTAGCAGAAAAGATCAGGGCCATAGAATGCAAGAACTCTATGGGTATTGATGTTACCAGCTTGGGGCTGGTCTCAGGAGTCAGAATTCCCCCTAAATTCAAACCTCCCACTTTTGATAAGTATCACGGCAACGCGTGTCCCCAAACGCATCTTCAAGCTTACTTTGGGAAGATTTCAGCCCATACGGATGACGAGAAGCTATGGATGCACTATTTTCAGGACAGTCTGGCTGGGGCGTCCTTGACCTGGTATATGAAGTTGAATAGAGCTGCTGTGAAGAGTTGGAAAGATCTGGCAGAAGCGTTCTTGAAGCAATACCAGTACAATATCGACATGGCGCCCAACCGCACCCAATTGCAGGGGTTGTCCCAGAATGCCAAGGAGAGTTTCAAAGAATATGCACAGAGGTGGAGGGAAATGACTGCCCAGGTCCAACCTCCCTTGTCAGACAGAGAAATGGCGGATATGTTTATGGGCACCTTGCAAGGGGCCTATCTTGATAAATTAGCTGCTTGTCCGTCAACTGGATTTGCTGATATCGTGATTGCAAGAGAAAGAATAGAAAGTCTGTTAAAGCTTGGAAAGATCCAGGATGTGAGTGGGGCTGGCTCTTCGGGGACGAAGAAACCGTTTGCTAGTAACCAGAAAAGAAGAGAAGGTGATACGAATGCTGTGTTTAGAGGACGAGGCAGAGGGCGTTCTCAAGCTTATTATCAGGTAGATGCTGTAACAATCCCCACACCGTCTGTTCAGAAACAACAACCCCAACAACAGGTTCAACAACAATAACCTTTTTCCAGCAAAGGTCTAGGCAGAGGGATCGTAAGATGGATCCTCTCCCTATGAATTATGCCGCGCTGTTGCCCCGGCTACTCGAGTTAAAGTTGGTAGAACTCCGTACTATGAAAGCTCCGGTTGCTGGAAACCTGCCACCTAACTTCGATGCTAATGCTCGTTGTGAGTTCCACTCAGGTGCTCAGGGGCACTCCATTGAAAAATGCTGGGCTTTCCATCATAAAGTACAAGATTTGATTGATGCTAAAGCCATCAATTTCTCTCCCGCTCCTAATATTACTCAGCATCCCATGCCTGATCATAGTGCAGCAAATGTGTACGCAATTGAAGATGGGAGGAGATTGAATTTGGTATTAGACGTTCATCAAGTGAGAACTTCTTTGTTGTTGGTAAAAGATCGTTTATTGAAGGGACAGGTGTTCCCGGGCTGTAATCAAGATTGCTCTGAGTGTATGAATCAGGAGAACGGCTGTGATAAGTTGAAGATGGGTTTATAGAATCTGATCGATGAAGGATGTCTACAGTTCGACAGAGTCGTGAAAGACACTGATGAGATATCAACCGTGACCATCTATTACACTCCCGCTGAGATTCAAATGCCGGTCAATGCAGCTCCCGTGGCGAATGTTACGCAAGAAAGGTCCAGTCCTGTCACTATCACGGTGCCAGGACCAATTCCATTCACATCTACGAAGGCTATCCCATGGCACTATGGGGCAGATGTGTATTACGAAGGTAAAAAGCAGGAGGTTGAGTCGTCAGTTAGCCCAAATATTGATAATGTAGGGGGTGTAGGGGGCTTTACAAGGAGTGGAAGGTTGTTCGCTCCCCAAACCTTGAGAAGTGATAAAGAGGCAGAAGCTGCAGCAAAGGCTAAAGGTAAACAGGTGGTTGAAAATGCGCCTACACCTGAAGCAGAGACAAAGATTACTTTTGATAAGGAAATGGAAGAATTTATGAAGATAATCAAGAAAAGCGATTATAAGATTGTGGACCAACTGAATCAGACCCCTTCAAAGATTTCAATCTTGTCACTATTGATGTGCTCTGATGCGCATCGACAGGCGTTGTTGAAAGTGTTGAAGAGTGCATACGTGCCACAAGAAATTACTGTTAATCAGCTCGAGGGCGTAATCTCCAATGTTAATGTTAGCCATGGCTTGGGCTTTACAAGTAGAGATTTGACTGTTGAAGGAAGAAACCATAATAAGGCTTTGCATATCACGATGGAGTGTAAGGGCGCAGTGTTATCTCATGTACTGGTAGACACTGGTTCATCACTCAATGTCTTGCCCAAGAAGGCATTAATGAAGCTGGAAGTTGATGGTTTGATCTTAAGGCCTAGTGAATTGGTGGTCAGAGCATTCGATGGGACTAGACGATCTGTGTTTGGTGAGGTGGAATTGCCCGTACAAATTGGACCACAAGTATTCAAATCCACTTTCCATGTAATGGACATACAACCTGCATATAGCTGCCTATTGGGACGCCCTTGGATTCACGGAGCCGGGGCTGTTACTTCCACTTTGCACCAAAAGTTGAAGTATGAGTTTGAAGGGCAGGTTGTGACGGTGTGCGGGGAAGAAGACATCTTTGTGAGTCACCTGTCCACGTTCAAGTACATTGAAATGGATGGGGAAATTCATGAGATGCTGTGCCAATCATTTGAAGCAGTCAATATTGACGATGCACCTGAGTCTTCTTCTGTACCAGTTGGGGCCGGTACCTCCATTTCATCTTACAAACAAGCTGTCGAAGTCGTCAGGGCAGGCAACGCCCAAGGTTGGGGCAGGTTGATAGAGACCCCAATGAAGGAAGACAAATTTGGTATTGGTTATCATCCCTCTACAACTTCAGATGCGGGGGGCAGAGGACCCATTACTTTCAATAGTGGGGGAATTATCTACATGGACCAGTCTTGTGCAGCCACAGAGGATAGTGTTGACAGTAATTGTGACCTGGACAACTGGGTACGCCCTCATGCTCCGGGACAACAAGTGCAAAACTGGTCTGTTGAAGAAGTCATCCGGGTTACTCTTCAGACAGAGTAATTTTTCTTTGTTTTTTTCTAACCATAATGCATGTCAAAATCTTGCGCTTTGCCCAAGGCGTATAGATTCATTTGTAGGGCCACCATGGTTGCATTTGCAATGTTTAATCATTAATAAAGGACTTTTTGCAATCAAATTTTGTTCTCTGTCTTTCAGTTTTTATTTTTGCAAAAAAAATATATATAATAAAATGGCAATGTTTCATTTTCCTTTGTTTTGCTTAAAAATAAATTCTAAAATAAGGCATGAACCCGTTCATGCAGACTTGATCCTCCGGATACCACTGATAACAATTTTGATATGGCTATGTATGACTTTGACAATCTGATTTATCAAGCCGAAGAAGGGGATGAGAAAGATTGTGAACTCTCTGAAGAACTGGCCAGATTGTTGAAACAAGAGGAAAGGGTCATCCAGCCTCATCAGGAGACTGTAGAAATCATCAATATTGGTACCAAGGACGCCAAGAAAGAGATCAGGATTGGTGCCAGCTTGCAAGCAGATGTGAAGCAAACTTTGACTGAAATGTTGCGCGAGTATGTTGACATCTTCGTCTGGTCGTATCAAGACATGCCGGGGTTGGATACGGATATTGTCGTGCACAGGCTGCCATTAAGAGAAGAATGCCCGCCAGTCAAGCAGAAACTTCGTCGGACTCACCCCGAGATGGCTTTAAAGATTAAGGAGGAAGTCCAGAAGCAGTGGGATGCTGGTTTTCTTGCTGTGACAAAATATCCTCCGTGGGTAGCCAACATCGTGCCAGTACCGAAGAAAGATGGAAAAGTGAGAATGTGTGTGGATTATCGAGATCTTAATAAAGCTAGCCCGAAAGATGATTTTCCACTACCTCATATTGATGTGCTGGTCGATAATACAGCTCAATTTTCAGTGTTCTCCTTTATGGACGGGTTCTCCGGGTACAACCAGATCAAGATGGCACCTGAAGATATGGAGAAGACCACGTTCATTACTCCGTGGGGTACATATTGTTATAAAGTAATGCCTTTTGGGTTGAAAAACGCAGGGGCAACGTACCAGCGGGCGATGGTGACATTGTTTCATGACTTGATTCATAAGGAGATCGAATGTTATGTAGATGATATGATTGCCAAGTCGAGAACAGAAGAGGAACATCTGGTTAACCTAAAAAAGCTGTTTGAAAGGTTGAGAAAGTTCCGTCTGAGATTAAATCCAAACAAGTGCACGTTTGGGGTGCGTTCTGGAAAGTTACTGGGTTTCATTGTGAGCGAAAGAGGAATCGAGGTTGATCCTGCCAAGGTGAAAGCAATACAAGAAATGCCTGAACCGAGAACAGAAAAAGAGGTTCGTGGTTTCTTGGGTAGATTGAACTACATTGCAAGGTTCATATCTCACCTAACAGCCACGTGTGAGCCAATATTTAAATTGTTAAGGAAAGATCAAATGGTCAGGTGGAATGACGATTGCCAATTGGCATTCGATAAGATAAAAGAATACTTGCAGGAACCTCCGATTCTAATGCCTCCAGTTGAAGGGAGACCGCTGATAATGTATCTGACAGTGCTTGAAGGTTCCATGGGTTGTGTTCTCGGTCAACATGACGAGACAGGTAGGAAGGAGCATGCTATCTACTACCTGAGCAAAAAGTTCAATGATTGTGAGTCCCGATACTCAATGCTTGAAAAGACATGCTGTGCGCTTGCATGGGCCGCTAAGCGATTGAGGCAATATATGGTTAGGCACACAACCTTGTTGATTTCAAAAATGGATCCTATCAAGTACATTTTCGAGAAGCCAGCACTGACAGGCAGAGTTGCACGGTGGCAAATGGTCTTGACAGAGTATGACATTCAGTACACTTCACAAAAGGCCATCAAAGGAAGTATCCTGTCCGACTATCTTGCGCAACAGCCGATTGATGATTACCAACCCATGAAATTTGACTTCCCTGATGAGGACATCATGTTTCTCAAAGCTAAAGACTGCGAGGAACCACTCCCGGAGGAGGGGCCAGACCCTGAGTCCAAATGGAGTCTGATGTTTGATGGGGCTGTCAATATGAATGGGTGCGGAGTTGGAGCAGTTCTTATCACGCCGGAAGGTGTTCATATGCCTTTCACTGCCCGAATAACTTTCGGATGCACCAACAATGAAGCAGAGTACGAAGCTTGTATAATGGGGATCGAGGAGGCGATTAATCTACGGATTAAGACCCTTGATATATTTGGTGATTCAGCTTTGGTAATCAATCAAGTGAAAGGGAGTTGGTACACGCACCAAGCAAATCTAGTGCCGTATAGAGATTATACAAGGAGATTGCTGACATTTTTCACAACAGTGAAACTGTACCATATTCCTCGGGATGAGAATAGGTTCGCCGATGCCTTGGCCACTTTGTCTTCCATGATCAAAGTGCAAGGATGGAACCATGTACCTAAGATTGAAGTATCTCGGCTTGACAGACCGGCATTTGTGTTTGCGGTCGATGCAACGTCTGATGATAAGCCATGGTTTCATGACATTAAGTGTTTCTTGAAAAGTCAAGAGTACCCGCCCGGGGCATCGTCCAAAGACAGGAAGACGTTGAGAAGGTTAGCTGGTAGTTTCTTCTTGAACAAAGATGGCGTGCTGTATAAAATAAATTTTGACACGGTCCTGCTTAGATGTGTGGATAGACATGAAGCAGACTTGTTGATGATTGAAGTGCACGAAGGCTCTTTCGGTACCCATGCCGGAGGACATGCAATGGCTAAAAAGTTGTTAAGATCGGGATATTATTGGTTGACTATGGAGTCAGATTGTTGCAAATATGCCCGCAAATGCCATAAATGCCAGATCTATGCAGACAAGGTGCATGTGCCTCCAAATCCGTTGAGTATCATGTCGTCGCCTTGGCCGTTTGCCATGTGGGGCATTGATATAATCGAAAATATTGAGTCTACAGCTTCCAATGGTCATCGTTTCATCTTGGTGGCAATTGATTACTTCACCAAATGGGTTGAAGTTGCATCCTATGCCAATGTTACAAAACAAGTGGTAGCTCGTTTCTTAAAACGGGATATCATTTGCCGATATGGAGTTCCCGAAAGAATCATTACTGATAATGGTTCTAATTTGAATAATAAGATGATGGCTGAGTTATGCCGGGACTTCAAAATCGAACATCACAATTCTTCTCCGTACCGCCCAAAGATGAATGGCGCGGTCGAAGCGGCCAACAAAAATATCAAGAAGATAGTACAGAAGATGGTTGTCACATACAAAGATTGGCATGAGATGTTACCATTTGCTTTGCATGGGTATCGAACGTCGGTACGCACGTCCACTGGGGCAACCCCATTCTCACTCGTATATGGTATAGAGGCAGTACTACCGGTTGAAGTGGAGATTCCGTCCCTCAGAGTCATGATTGATGTTAAGCTAGATGAGGCTGAATGGGTACGAGCCAGATTTGATCAGCTGAGCCTTATTGAGGAAAAGCGATTGGTGGCTGTATGTCATGGGCAATTATACCAGCGCAGAATGAAGCAGGCATTTGACCAAAAGGTGCGTCCTCGGGTTTACAAAGTCGGAGATGTAGTGCTCAAAAGGATCCTTCCTCCCAATACAGATCACAGGGGCAAATGGACTCCTAATTATGAAGGTCCATTCGTGGTTAAAAAGGTCTTTTCAGGCGGAGCCTTATTGCTTACAGCCATGGATGGCGAAGACTTTTCATCCCCTGTCAACTCGGACGTAGTCAAAAAATATTTCGCATGAATAGACCCGCTGGATAAAAAAAAAAAAAATCCAGGCAAAAAAGGGCATCCCGGCGAACCAAAAACAGAATAAGGTTCGGGCAAAAATTAGGGATATAATTGAAAAAAAATTGTACACCCGGTAAGTTGAAAACCCGAAAGGGCAACTTAGGCAAAAAAGGGTATCCTGGTGGATCGAAAACCTGAAAGGGCGGTCTACGCAAAAGAGGGATTTAAGCGAATGACTACGGTCTGAGTTATCTGTACCCAATTACCGTTTGAACAACTGACGTTCTGAAAGATAGGAATCGGTCTGATCAGTCCTCAGAAGGCAAGGTCGGGGAGTTTTGAAGACATACTGGTCATAACAGAATGGAAACTCAGTGGAAGTCCGTTTTCACATTGCCATTAGGATAGTTTCTTTTCTCAATTTTCAGCGATCACCTCTTTCCAGGGATTGCTTCCGGATGTAATTGCCTATTCTGGGCTCTCAGTCAATAAATTGAATTTCAATAAAAAGCTTTCTATTTTTGTTTTATTGCTTTGTTTGCAAAAACGTCCTAATTTTTGATAAAACATTGCATTTAAAAACATGGCGGCCTTGCAATAACATGCGCAGAAAAAAACATTTGAAATTACTTTAAATGTTGAATACTCCTGGATGATGGATTCTAGCCACGCAATATTTGGGACATGTGTGCATATTCTTTTGTTGCAGGTAGCAGGTGCAGATGATTTTAAGCACAAGACCAGTAATCAATTACCCCACGCAAGAGACTGGGGCAATTACGGGTAAGGAGGTCGGTGTTCCTCGCTCGGTCGACGGTCGCTCATAATGGTTCGATATCATTGAATTAAGTTCAACTGGGTACCGTTGTATCTTATTAAGTCGATTCTCTCATACAGTACTTCCAACAGCTACAAGTTTTTCTGTGTCGATAACGGTCACAGGTTCCCCAAAAGAGTGGTCTCGTCGACACCGAAACTGATGGTCATTATCCCCAGCGAAGTCGCAGGAGTTTGAAGAGGCTAAATCTTCTGTAAAATCCTCTTATGACATCTTCTTCGAGGACAAATTGTTGGTTTGTCCAAGCATGGGGCATGTTTGTTTCCCCCATCATGAAGTGTTGATCATCCCCAGTAGAGTTTGAGGACAGTTGGTCTTCTGTAAAATCCTCTCAAAAGGCATTCCCCAGCACGAGACGTTTTAAAGCAGTTTCCGCCAGCAGAGTTTGTTATAAACTCGTCATCCCTAACAGAATTGTCTAAAGGGAAGCTCGCCTAACATGGGGCATTGTGGTACTTATCCTAAGCTTGACAGTCATATTCTTCAGCAGACTACTGTGGATTTGCTTTGGGTTTCCCCAACAGATCTCTAAGGACTCTTTCCTAGCAAGTTGCAGTGGAATGTTCTAACCAGGATTTGCATATCCCTGGCAGAGTAGCCCTGATCCCCAGCAAGATTGTGTCTCTGGTAATGATCCCCCACAGAGGGCAGCATCGAATCTTGTCAGCAATACTCCCCAGTTGAGTTGATGTTCTCCCCGCAGAGGTTTATAAGATCGGCAGAATCTATTCCTCAACAAGGATGGTACAGCCTTTCCCCAGCCCGGTCAGAAGGTGGATAACCCCTACAAAGGGTCTTGGATTGGATAGATCCCCCAAGCAGAGTTTTTATGACTTTTCTTCCCTAGCAAGACGCCATGCAAAGAAATTCTCATCCCCAGCAGAATCGTTGTGACCAGAATTCATTCCCCCAGCAGATGAAGTGATTACTGGCAGATTTATTATTCTACAAGTCCAATTTATTGTTGGCAAACTTGACAATTCGAAGCAGACGGATTGTTCATTCATTCTCCAGCAGAGATACTATCCTCTCAGGAACCTCTAAAAGTCAAGTCATTGATCATTGTTCCTCAGCAAAGTTGACAGAGATGTCTGACACGGATGCAGAGTGTAATCCAGTATTGGAATTTTGCGAAAGTCCACCCGTAGTGTGGCAAGCCAGTAGTCGTCTGGCATTGTTAAAAGACGTTAGCAAAGTCCAACAGTGGATTGGCGAAAGGTCCATCTAAGGGTGGCAAATTCTAAAAGTCCAACAGTGGATTGGCAAAAGTCCGTCTTCGGGTGGCAAAAGTCCAACAGTGGATTGGCGAAAGGTCCATCTAAGGGTGGCAAATTCTAAAAGTCCAACAGTGGATTGGCAAAAGTCCGTCTTCGGGTGGCAAAAGTCCAACAGTGGATTGGAAAAAGTCCATCTTCGGGTGGCAAAGCAGCTAAAAGTCCAACAGTGGATTGGCAAAAGTCCGTCTTCGGGTGGCAAAAGTCCAACAGTGGATTGGCAAAAGTCCGTCTTCGGGTGGCAAAAGTCCAACAGTGGATTGGCGAAAGGTCCATCTAAGGGTGGCAAATTCTAAAAGTCCAACAGTGGATTGGCAAAAGTCCGTCTTCGGGTGGCAAAAGTCCAACAGTGGATTGGCGAAAGGTCCATCTAAGGGTGGCAAATTCTAAAAGTCCAACAGTAGATTGGCAAAAGTCCGTCTTCGGGTGGCACGAAGCTGCAAAGTCCACCAGTAGTGTGGCAAGCCAGTAGTCATCTGGCGTCGTTCAAAAAGACATTTCTAAAGTCCACCAGTAGCGTGGCAGGCCAGTAGTCGTCTGGAATTGCATAAAAGACATTGTTAAAGTTTACCAGTAGTGTGGCAAGCCAGTATTCGTCTGGCGTCGTTCAAAAAGACATTTCTAAAGTCCACCAGTAGCGTGGCAGGCCAGTAGTCGTCTGGAATTGCATAAAAGACATTGTTAAAGTTTACCAGTAATGCGGTGAGCCAGTAGTCGTCTGGTGTCGTTCAAAAGACAGTTTTCTCCGACAATGTTTCATTGAAGATTCAAGCCAGCAATGTCGAGGAAGTTTCCTCCTCATCATCCAGAGCAAATTTTTGGTTATATTTGGTATTCAATCACTATATACCTTGAAAGTCCGAAAGCAATTGCTTTCAGGCATTCAGGTCTACAGCGCTTGAATAGGGGCAGTTGTAATACCCCAAAATTTGCTCTCCCTCTTTGTCATCATAGCATGGCATTATCATTTATCATATCATATCCATCTCATTAGCATTGCATTGCATTTAACATAGAAAAATGAAGCATGGCATCCTTCTTACCATCAGGGCATGGATCAGGTGGAAGGTGGTCAATCAAGGGATCATTCAAAGCACAAAAAGGTCAATCAAGTTTCCTCAAGGCAAGCCAAGAGGTCTTTCATGTCTCATACCATCTCAATGGATCATCCACAACCTCAAGGATGAGAGATTCAATGGGAGATTGAAGCACTACATCTTTCACTATGCAAGAGGTTCAAAAACTGAAGGAAAATCCTCAAAAGAGATAGCTCATTGATCCAAAGTCATCCTCAAATGGTATATCTCATCATCCTTTAAGAGGATACATAACATACTCTAAGGAATTTGAAATTGAAGACTGCACATTTTTCTCCTAGGAGGTGGGCACCAAAACTAGGGTTTCCCATTAAATCAGGGAATCTTTGATTTCTTGGACAAAACTTGATGTCATGGTGTCCTACATGTTCTTAAGTGTATGTGTATGGAAAATTGCCTCTCAATTGGTTTTAGAAGTGGTTCAATTGGAAGAAAGATCAGAAATCAGGAAAATTGGGGCCAAGTCAAATAATCAGAGGAAAAAGTCAACTCTTGACTTTTTGAGCCCAAAATCATGAAATTCATGTTACATATGTCCAATGTACAAAATTTGGTCAAGAAACTCCAAAGGAATCATGAAAAAATCAAGAGGTGGAAAGTTGCCATTTTTGGAAGAGGAAGGGTTACTAAAAATAGCAAGTTTTGGCCATTTTGCATCAGAGTTTGAACCAAGGCCATTTAAAATTGAAGCACCAAATGAAAATTCCACTCGGCCACAACAAAAGATCTTGTTTTAAGCTTCACATCCATATGTGGAACATCTCCATTGGATAAAAATTGAGTGAGATATGATTGATCAAAGTTTGAGCAAAGTGGGTCCAAAACTAGGTCATGACCAAGATTTTCAGGGCACGCGCGCAGTCATTTTCTCAAACACTTGGTGGGCCAAATGTATTGATCAATTACTCATGATTAGAGGCTTCAAATGGAAAATCTTTCAACATCAAAGTTGTTCCTCTATGTGAGATCTTCAAAGTTGGTGTTTATCAATTTTTCATCTGATCAAAGGTTAAGGAGTTATGATGGCTCAAAGAATGGTCATTGCAACTGAAATTTGACCAGGTCACAACCAGGTCATGCCACAAGTCTGCGCACCCATGTACCAGTTCTTGGCCCATCTGTTTAAGGTCATTTTTAGACATGTTTGAGACCTCATTCCACTTCAATTTCCAAATCAATATTGTGCTCCAATGCATCCTCTTTCCAATGAACCCATAAACTCCCTAATGCAGCCATTGAGTAGAGAGAAAAACCTCCACAAACTACCCTATGTTGGCATGGATACATTGACAGCATGTTGCATGATTTTGGTTCAAACACACCACAAACACTTCCTCACTTCAGTTTCCTCTTTCAACCAAGCACAAGTCAATTACACCTTGCACACTTGCCTTGGCATACATGAGAATGGAAAGAAATAAACGTGCTAAGCAAGTTTCTTCTACCACCAGCCGTGCCATTTCATTTCCCTCCTCACTTCCACCATAGCATGTCATGAGCCATCTTCACCATATCATCACACTCCCTAACTAACTTGACTCAGTTAGTTAGGGATGACTCAGTTAACCAACTTGACTCACCCTAACTCAACTCATTTAACCGTGGTTAGTTCATATTATAAATAAAAATCACTCTCTCAAATTTCAGTTTTTCAACTTCATTTCTCACACATTTCACTTCAGAAACTCTCTCTTCTACTCTCTCATTCTCTCTGAGTTTGCTTCTCCACGATTTCAACTCCATAGTTCTTCCATTGAGTGTGGTTGAATCAAGAACAACAAGAACAACTCCATTTCTGCAAGCTTAGCATCACTGCAATCTTCAATCTCCTTCATCTACTCGTGAATCATCAGCATTTATTTTGCTTAATATTGAAGCTCCAAGGTCGAAAAGCAAGTGTTCTCTCTGGTTTTCTCAAACTCCACAAGAACTGCAAGATCAGGTTCCAAAACTCACAAACTTTTCTCTTACGTTTTGTTGATTATTATGATGATTTCATGATGATATGAGCTCATTAGGATCATTTCTCACTCCGGCTAGTTGATAGACCTTGTAAAGGCTTAGATCCAAAAGTTAGGGCACATATTCATCCCCTCTGTTCTTGCTATGTGTGTATGTTTTGTTGTTTTTATGAGTATATTGTTAATCTACGTGAGTTGCTCTTCATTTTGGTATAGTTTTTGTGGAATTCTGGAAATTATGGAGTTGCAGACGGTGGTGCATGACCGGAGAAGGTGACCGGAGGTCATCTCCGGCCGGTGGTCTTAAGTGCTAGGGTTTTGTGCGTTTTAATCATAGCCGTTGATGTGTTCCAATTGTGTGGTCTAAAATGTGCCAGCACATTAAAACGCATGTGCATGTCATGTGCATTGTTTCTGAATTCACTTAAGCTCTATGTGTTGCAACGTATGGTAGCTAGGGTAGACACTCATGCATGTGCGTTGATTTCATTTACTTTGACTTTCGTTTGACCTTGACTTGATCCAATGGCCATGAGTGAGTCAATTTTGTTGACTGAGAGTGTATGTTTGTTAGTGTGTTCTGCGCAGACTTGGACTTTGGGACTAAACTGATATCCACACCCCCTTGTTTAAGGCCCAATGTAATTTGAACTGAGTAATTACTAGTCACGCACCCCCATTCCTTTTTGCATTGCATTTTATTTTTTATTTTTGCTACACGTTTTCTTTTTAATTTTTAAAAATACTAAATAGCATCGTAAAATTCCACAAAAATTCATGAGCCTTCTTAAAACATTTAGAAAATTTTTTCATGATTTTGTTTCTTGATTTTATGACATTTTTGCCCCTGTTCTATATTTTTATTTGAATTTCTTTGATGTGCATTCTTAATATGGTACATGATCTTGTTTAATTTTGTTCTTGATCATTAAAAAGTGTTTTGATGCTCTTCTTTTTGAATTGGGTCATTATCATCTTGAGGTATGTTAAATGTTTTTATTTGATTTTTTTAGGTTAGTTTATGGCATGTTTGGTGTTCATTTTTGTGCTACTTTGTATGATATGTCTATTTGACCTAAGTGCATTGTTTGACATCATTTTGCCTTGGTTTCTTGCATGCTACTTTGATATGTGATTCATCCCTGATTTGTGAACTTCAATACCATGTTTTCATAATTTTCATGAGGCCATCTAATTTTTGTTTAAGGCATTACCTTTGAAGCATAATAACATGTCATATCATCCCAATATTGGTGCATGTTTACATGACTTCTTTTGTACATAATGGCATGATCATTTGCATATTTGGTGAACCATTCACTTGACATTATAGGTCATTGGTACATATTATATGTCATCCTTGCATGTTGACTTTCATTTAAACCTTGTGCACCTTTAACATGTGGTGTTTGTACTTGTGTTTTCTTTTGAACTTCCATTTCAATTCTACTTCTTCTATCACTTCTTAAATGTCTTGATGTGCTTCATGAATACTTGTGAGAGGTTTGTGAATCATTTTTCATTTCATTTCAATTCTGATCCATGGATTACATGTTCCATTTATGCACATTTCTTCTTTTTCCTTTCATCTTTCATTCTCCCTTTTCTTATGGTGGCATGTTCTAATGCCATGGGTGATGTTTGTTGCCTATCCACTTGGACTTGCATGATAATAACCATTTGTTTTCCATATGATGTACATTCTGGTTGTGGTTCTAGGATTTGATTTCTCATTTAATTCTTTTGAGTTTTATGATGCATTACATGTTCTTTTACTTCTTATACTTCTTATACATGTTTACTAACCATGTAGGGGCTTTGGTAAGTTTCAATTGAGTGTGGATAAGGAATCCACATTCAACTTCTATCCTTTCTCTTTTACAATTCCATTTTATGTTTTGTTAAGCACTTATGTGCTTTCTTTTAATAACTCATCACTTTCCCTTTGTGAATTACAATTCATCTTCTACTTTAGAAGTGAATTGTTTAGTTCATTCTTTCTTTAGACTTTAGGTTGAAACCACACAAACCTTAGGATCACTCCCTTAACTAATCAATTAGGATTGAGTCTTAGTCCATATAGATTTTTACCTTTATCCTCTCTTGAGTCTCTTTTCTCATCTCAAAGAAAATTCAAAATATCTAATAAAGGTAGGCATTTATTGCATTTAGGCCTTTCATATAAAGAAAAGGTTATAAGGGGTCTTCTCTTATAATCTTAGAATGTATAGCATATAGCCCATCTTGGGTCAATGTGTTAAACATTTGATCTTGTATGAGGGACTTAAATGCAATACTTGTTGAAGGTACAAATAAAAAACACTTCTTCATTTCTTAATTAACAAAAACACTTAATAAACACAAGTATGCTAGTGTGTTTGAACCTTGACAATTGGAACTAAGGGTGGGGGTCTTCTTCACTCTTAGTGTGCTTTCTTACCCATTCCATCTTGGAATGTGAGAATGTACACATTCCAATGACTAAGATCCAGATACACTGTCATATGCAAACAAATCCAAAACACTTCCTTCTAAAAGACAAAAAACAAACAATAACGTCTTTCCTTTGGGAATTCTTTTCTCACCTCATTCACTCTTAGCGTATGAACGTGCTCCTACTCGTTCTCTTGCAAGATGGTAACGCACTCGGACCAGCGAGCCTGCAACACCTGAGCTAGAACGTCAGCCGTTCCTTAAAAAAACACAAACAATCCATCCCTAGTGAGGGGAACTACGTCGCTCTGATTCTCATGTTCCCGATGAGATACGTAGGCAGTGGGGTAGGGCCCATGCGAGCACTTCTTTCATTTTCCCTACATTTGTTTCTCTTTCTCTTTCCATTCCTTTTCTAGTTCCTCTTCCAGTATTCTTTTCTATCACCCTTTGATCGAAACAAGCAAGCGTGGATCCCATCGGGTACGATGGACGCGAGGGGGTGCTAATACCTTCCTCTCGTGTAACCGACTCCCGAACCCAATTCTCTTGGTCACAAGACCATGCTCTATCCTTTCCTTCAGGTTTTTGCAGTGTTTCCTTTCCCTCTCTTGGGATAAATACACATTGCTGGCGACTCTGTTTGGTGCCACTTTAGCGTTTGTACTAGGATGAAAATCCCGGGGAGCGACATAATGGAATCGAAGAAAGTAAAGTTGTTTGTAGACAACAAGTCAGCTATCAACCTGGCGAATCATCCAATGAGCCATGGTCGAAGCAAACACATTGAGAGGAGGTATCATTTCCTGAGAGATCAAGTCAACAAAGGGAAGCTGGAACTGGAGTATTGCAAGACAGAAGTTCAACTAGCTGATATACTCACCAAACCTCTGGGAAGAGTCAGATTCGACGAATTGAAGAGAAGCATCGGGATGAGAAGTCTCGACAACATGAATTAGGGGGTGTGTTGGAAGTGTAATTCAATGTTTTGTCGAAGTCGAAGGTGTATAGGTTTGGTCGAAGTAGTATATGTTCAGGCGAATAGTTGTAGTACGTTGTAAGTCAGTTGTATTCGACAGAGTCGAATATAGCTGATAAAGAGTTTGTGTCGAAATGTAGTTTTGGGCCTGGGCCGTGATGGCTTATATAAAGGGCTTTCTAGTTTGTAATTTTACACACAGCTTGATATAGTTTTACACAGTTAATATAATTTCACATTTTTCTGCAATATAGTTTTCTCTCTCTCTCTCTCTCTCTCTCTCTCTCTCTCTCTCTCTCTCTCTCTCTCTCTCTCTCTCTCTCTCTCTCTCTCT